>JAULKQ010002782.1:0-16394 GCA_032356285.1 Smithsoniella earleae
CTAAATGAAGTCAGAGACCGGTGGTTGTGAATATGTAACAGCTGGAGAGTCCATTTCACAAGGCCAGGTGTTGTTGAGCTGTCGCGGGATGTTTCAGTGCTTCATGACTGTCTGGGGTTCTGTGGCTATTTGGCGCACACCCCGTCATAATGCACTCTGCACGCAGTGATGGAAGACGTACAAGTCAAAGTGATTGAAGGGTCGTTGTTGGCAACATAGTACATGCTAGGATGATTCAATTTGAATGTGTGATGGCAGAATCTGCTGAGTGTCTCAAGCTGTTCAAAACCAGACGATTCCAACATAGACTATTGTCCGAGTCAGCTTGTACATTTTGGGAACAATGTCACTTTCAACAGATCTGTACGCTCATATACCCACAAATCTCTCGCTTGACACACCTCACGCTCGTTCCAAGATATGCTATATCATGCTAACACCATAGAGTACAAGCGAGGCTGCCCACTCAAGCTGCCCACCCATGTCACCAAATAGAGCATGAGCATTATTTTAGTTATTTAATACCTATCCTCAAACCTAATCATTGTTGGATGTGTGACGAGCTAGAAGCTCTTAGTGCCTCAATTAGCCCCAGACCTGGGATAGCTCTTGTGCTTTCAGGTATATCAGTGCTTTCTTCTGGCAGGAAAGCGCAGTTTGGGAATGTTGACAGGTCATGCATAATCCAACTCATAACTTCCTAGTGCAGCAAATTGGATTGTACACAGGTTGAGACAAGTTGGCACCTTCGCCCACTGTTGGATTGTCTACTGTTTGGCACTTAAACAGTCGATGGTTCAGCCAGACATGCTCTTGCATTGTACTCAAGAACGTAGAGTCTGAAAAACTCTAGGTGGATATATCTTGAAGATCACTGTGTAGGGCTCCGATACATCACAGTCAGCTTTAAGAGTTGACTAGAGCCGTAGTGCAAGTCCAAGCGGCTTGAATCTGATTCATTCACACATACTGTTGAAATTTCAGATGGGAACAGGTACCAGAGCATGCACGTCGTGGTGGTCGGCTGTTATTATGGCGCACGGCCGGGAGAGATGTGGGCAGCCCATCGCGGACAGCTTGATCGAGATGCTCTTTGCTTATGTACCCAAGAAGTTCCATTTTCTCAAGAACGACTTTCATTCTCTTCATAGCTCCCCGACGATCACGTATTGGAGACAAATTCTCTGGCGAAGGCAGTATTGATGCAAGAAGTGCCGCCTCATTGACCGTCAACTGCCGAGGAGACTTGTTAAAGTAGGTGGACGCAGCTTGAGTGATGCCAAATGCGCCGTGACCGAAGTAAACAGTCTGCAAGTAAGTTTCGAGAATCCTAGTTTTCGTACTCTTCATCTCCAATACAAGCGCGATGGCTAGCTCGGCAATTTTTCTGCACGTGTTATTGTACTTATTGCTCAGCCCGTAGCACTACTTGCTGCGAGCATCTGACATGCTGTTCAAGAAAAAACCATACTAGTTGAAAACCAAACCATGTTACGAATCCGAAAGTGTTATATGAGGAGTGTAAAGGAGGGGTACACGAAATCCACGGGAAGCCGTTCAGGACACTGAATCGCCCCAGTCCTTTACCTGGAAATGGTCTTGGAATCTGTGACAAATAGATTCTTTACTAGTTGTTGGGTAATGGTTGACCCTCCTCCTCGCATACCAGCGAACAGCACAGCTCTAGCTAGTCCACGGGGATCCAGACCAGGGTGCGAAAAGAATGATTTGTCTTCTGCACTCACCACTGCTTGCCAGACATATGCCGGGATCTGCAATGGTTACAGAACTTACATTGTATTCCATTGGACCAATCTCATTAAGTGCCGTTTCGATGCTCTGAAAAAAGTTTGATGTCACGGTATTGGATACTGAGCACCCACAATTTCTGTTTACCTCTTCCAAAGTCATAGCGCTGTTCGTAAACTGTGCGATAACACGCTTATGTCTGTCGTATATGATGATTGGCTGGGATTGCCCTGGTGCCTTCCCCACGGATGGTTCTTGTGCTTCTGTAAGCTTTTGCCATGCATCACGATTCCCGGGGGGTTTACGGCTTAGAATAAGCAAGACATCACACGCGATAACAACGGAGACTGCCGCGGCTAACGTTTGTATGGCCTTAACAAACACTGGGCCCCATTGCCTACCCACGTCGGTCTCAACCTGTCTGAACAAAGCTGATTTCGGGGGGCGAATGCATCCAATTCGTCTATTATACAGTTGATGGGCTGTGACTCTGAATGGACGACACTTGCTGGTCATAGAGCACGCGCGAGATGGTTGCACTACATAACCCTGTTTTCCAAGTCCATAACTCGGCATGATAAGCATTCCAACAAAAACTGCATCAATTGATAAACTTCGGGTGCTGCGAATAAGTATCTCAACCCCGAACGGTCTGAAAGAAAATGTCGTGAATCATTTTTCATGCCCGCAACGTGTCCACTCGAGTCACCGCGTCGCATCGCTTCAAAATATATTAAAAAGCTCGACGTTGACACGTTCACATACATCCCCCTCAAGAGATGAAGTACATAACATCTCCAACACCCATGTGAATTGTCTCATCCTTATGTACATAAATATTGCAAGGCTCAACATTTAACCGCATGTATCAAGCGTCAACACACCTTCGAACCTGCGCAGCAACATGAACGTTTCGATTATTCCAAGCGCAGCATGGCAGCAAAAACTTGGAAGCCATTGAATATCCACAGGGCCAGGGGTGTAGGACTGAAATGGCGGGAAACTGTACTGTTTGGAAAGTCACAGCTTGTGACGCAAAGCGTCGGATTGTTTTACTGTATAGACTAATGTTATAACTCCACATGTTCCCCTTCATCTACGAATTTGATGACTGCACACTTTGTCTGATCAGTTACTGCGTTGTTGCGAGGAGTCGGTGCCCAACCTGAAATTCTGCTAACAATTATTCCATCCAGAGAGTTAGCAGTCTTCAACAGAGAAAAAATATGTACCAAATTTTTTTAAGCGGCCTTGAATATCTCTTTTAAACTCCGAAGGTTGCCATGAGCATGAGTCGAAGCATTAGAACACTGACTCGTCAAACATGCCCATAACGCCACAACTCCTTTCGCCCACGATGCGATACCTCCCCGAGGGGAGAAAGAACGATAGTGAAGGTTTTACAACTCTGTGCGACTCTGGTTCAATGCCCAGAACGTTTCATTTCCCCTTAGAGAAAAATTGGAATAGCTGTTCTGGTCTTGAAAAATCGAGTTCCATTCTTCTTGTCCCAGGGCTACAAGAAAAGTTATATAATGCAACAAACAAGTTCTTTGTGAATGATTGAGTGTCTGGTATAGCTACTTCTGCTAATAAGAAGTTCAAGGTTGCTGTGCACATCTATAGTAGCAATGAGTGTGTATTCATAAGCCAAGATATGCTTGTTGCAATACCGTCCTCGAGTGCTTTGTGAGCTTGCATGTTTGTGCACATGATAATTCATCAACTTTGAAACTACAGGATCCTCCTGCACAGTGATTTGTGGGAAGTTATCTTGCGAGATGATGATACAGGCAGACATGCCAAGTCCTGCTTTTGTACTTAATTGGTATTGTTTGAATGCATCCATTTTTTTTCCCTTACGTAAAAGTTAGTTCTGCTGTTGTCTGGCAAAGGATTGTGCCTAGTTCCTATGGTGGCAGCAACTTACAGCTTGCAGTATATCCAATTCCAGGTCCTCTTTCAAACGATTCTTTCATACCTCATAAGCTTGAATGACTTTGTCAGCTACAGCACACACATTTCTCACGAGGGTGCACATTGCACAGGTAAAGACACTTGCACGAAAGTACTACGACAGAATAATCTTATGGCACTCCACCCAAACATCTATAGGAGCTCCCAGCATACTTATGGAGCACAGCAACATTGTCCACACACCCATCACCATTACAGGGACAGAATAAAGAAGAATAAGGTACAAGCAAGAAGTTTAAGATGCAGGAGTGTAGGGAACCATTGGCTACATGCATAGTTTTTTGTAAGGCGGAGTCATAGTACGCAGACCCCAACATCAATGCATGGAGTTGCTTTTAATATTTGACACGGGATTCATTCCACCTCAATTCGTTCTGAGTACGTATGATATCAAACTTGAGAATAAGATCATCGCACAAGTCACCCAACGTCTTTCTGTATTATGATGTAGGTCGCACATATGGCTTTGACCTTTGCATGCTCGCGCAAAATACGTTCTCAAACCAGTACATGAACCTCAAAGACTTGTCAGCTAACCATCGTATGCGCATGAGGACACAATCAGCTTCATGCAAGGATAAATTTTACTGCTGTCTGGAGCTACTCCTGGCTCACATCATGTACGTGAAAATTCGACATCCCTTACAAAGCATGTGTTTCGCGAGGCCCACCGACATCACCCCATACGCCTACTTGGGACCTAAGTAAGCTATGAAGCAAACTGAATCTGCCCAGGGCCGATCTGCCCAAGAGCTTTTCTTCCACCTCCGCACACAAAAATTTTTTCCACTATTCGTGGTAATTGCAACCCTCAAGCCTGCTATCGAGAAGAGATGTGTTCAAGGTCCGACATATGTACAAGCTTGCAAAGAGTAGGGTTTCTTGTTTCGACACTGATGTGCATGTGTAAAACCTGTCGTGTGCCCGTACCAAAAATACTGCTTATACAGCAGCTGGTAGGCTTCGCATTGCATTGTTCGGAGATACGACCATGATTAAAATGCCGCTTCCCGAAACCCTGTCTAAATGCTGCTGAAGTGTTAGTAGCTGCATTCGCCTACACGTACTTTCACGCGTTCTTCTTGTAACGATAGATACCTACCACTACCGCATGATCTCTCTCGTAAGGCTCCAACGTGACCTGCAATGCATTGCAATGAGTTGTAAAACTCGTTAATTCTAGATAAAGTCTCACTGTGATATTCCCATAGACCAAAAGCACTTCATCAGCCGTACCTGTTCTTTCGGTTTGAGTTGATTCTCCTGCAACTTAGCCACCTCAGCTGCGAACACAGCTTCCGGAGCCGCCGTGGAGTCAATGCAGCTCGCCTTGACAGATATAACGTAATTTCCTCCTTGTTTGAGGAAGTACTGTGCGTTCAAAGACACAATTCGGGCTTGATCTGGCTGCGCCACATCAGCAAATATGACATCAACCATGGGTACAAGCATTCGATACTTGGCAGGATGACGCGCATCCTCTATAATAGGTACAATATTTGGACGCTTCTTAGCCATGTTGACCAAATCTCGACCCGACCTATGTGAGAACTCTACTGCGTACACGGCCCCGGTTGGACCGACAATGTCCGAGCAATGCGAAACTGATGTTCCCGAAGCTGCGCCGAGATAAAGCAGCTTTGCCCCGGGCTTGATATAAATGTTGTCCAAGCCTGCCAGCACTGCAGCAGCTAGCTTACTGCGGAATGGGTTCCAAACGCGATACTCAATCTTGTCCCCTTCCGTCTGCGTGAATAGGCTCAAGAAGTTTAGGGAGTAAAGAGCGATGAGATTTGGAAACTGTAAAATCAGTGAACGTAACAGGAAACAATCGAGAGACCGAAATAGCAAGCTCGGGGCTAGCACCTCAACGGCTACTCGTTTCTCTCCATAAACGGATTCTCCTGGCACCATGTTCTTCGTAACAAGAGCATCTTCTTTACCTCTCGAAATGAAGATTCCTTCATGTTTGTGGGGCTCTACTAGCACCTGCAACCAATGCACAGATTTGGTACCAAGGGGAACGTGGGAAGCTTCACTGATGAGGTCCGTGAAAACGATGCAACGAAAATGAAACTGCAAAATAAAATACCTTAGATCCTCCTTTCGCACCACCCCTTCCGCGTCCTCCCCCTCTGCCACCGCCACGGCCTCCTCGGCCACCACCGCCTCGTCCTCCCCCTCTACCACCTCCCCGTTTCTGCATCCCTCCATCTCTGCCACCTGAACAAAACCCAAATTGAATAAACCTGCTGAAAACTTACAAGTAGCAAGACCATGGCTGCACGAGAGGAGCTTGGTCATAAATGGCAGGATGAAAAGGTTACGCAAAGACCTATTTTGTCATAAGCTGAATCAACACATTTCAGGAAAACACAAAAAACAAGATAGTACAGACATCCTACCGCGGCCACCAAAGCCAGGGCTCTTCGGCCCACGACCTCCTGGACTTCGTCCACGGCCGCCTCCAAATCGACCTCCACGACCAGACATGACCCCGCTGTCTACGAAAGTCAGAAAGTTATGCTAATACCACACTTTCGTTCCTAATCTTGGCTCTTCAAGATACAGCACGCCATACTCCTTGAACAGCAACTGATGAGAGATGACGACGTTTCGTGACAATTTTCGCGCTTCCAGCTCACCTCATACGCAGTGAAGTAAACGCTTAATATCTCAATTAATTACGATCTCAAGTACTTTTTTTATTTGTTTGTGGCATTGTGTTCAATTGAAAAAGCAGCCCAATAACTTCGATCATGGAATTACAATGCATGGTTGGCCCAATACTCGACTGTAAGTCCCATTGCGTAGGCAAACATGTTTCGCTAATGACATTTATCAAGTTGCCATTTCATGCGAAGTACCTCTCTGTGTTACACATCCGTAGCTCACACGCCCAATGTTTCTTCATTCAGATGGGAATGCATCAAATCAATGCAAGGAACGCGAGCTATTGTTCATTGTTGCTTGATATGGCATGTTGAGACATGGGGAAATTCTATGGGTGCTACTTGTTGAATAGTCGAAGTTCTCCTCGATCGACTTATGTGGGGTGCGTACCCTGCTATTACAGCAATGACGTACAACCAGCGCAGCTGATGGAACAGCGTCATTATCCTTCCCCGTTCGTTCAGGTTCACTGTTAATCCTGCAAGACGTATCCGTCAGCACAATGGCGAGCTTGTTTCTGGTGCCCTGCGAACGAAAAGGTACAGTACTTTCGTCTGCGTTTAATAACAAGCTGAGCATGCGTTTAGGTCGCTGTTCAGTGCAGGGGCAGACCCTGGGACATGATTCTTGTGATACATGGATTTAGAAACAAGGTGTGCACTGTTCATGTGCAAAAGTTCCTCATTACCTTAACAAAGCCCTTGGCCAATCCAGCAACATATCAGACGTATTTCCTACCCCCTAGTCAACATAAAGTACAATGAATTCAAGGATAGCTCTGTGCAGAAGCATGCTTTACAATTCGAATGGGCCTGGCAGCACCCAGCGAGATCGAAACAATGCAAACCAATTTGCGCTGAGCTGAAGACCAAGCGATTAACAGGACCAAAAGCGCACGTAAGTCAGTAAACATGATTTCGGAGACATGTATTTCAAGTTTATGTTCAATAAAGTCCGTGTGCATTGGCTTTTTGTATGTAGGTGAAGTTTGTGGCCGAGATGCTGAACGTTAAACCATGGTGCATGTATCCTCTCACTGTTCAAATCTTAGACGAGAAATTCGAAAGCTATTGGGTAGGTAATCATTGTGACTATCAGCTGCGCGGCCTTCCTGAACAACAACGTCGCACACGCGCGGCCCAGCTGTCTTTCTTAACCAGCTTTCCTCTGTGCTGCAGGATGCAGTCCGCTTCCTTCGCACATCAATAAAATCACCGTACCCTTCGCATCCTTACCGAATGAAGGTGACGGAGATGGTCGGGATAATCATGATTCTGACACGGACGAGAATGGTGACGTGAGTTGCAGTAGCAGCGAAGACCTCGCAGACGAACCAATGTGCGAGAGCTGGAATCATTCACCTCGAGGTGTGGCCATAGAGCCTTCGACAAAGTTTACACACAGCCGCAAGCTACCCATTCTCTGTCGTGAGCACGACCTCCTAGCCATCGATAATCTGTACAGAAACGGGGCAGGTGGGTTCTGATTGCATTCCAAATACACACTGGCTTTGCAGACCTGAAACGTGTCTCATTCAAAGAAGCTGCTTTGATTTAAGTTGAGGTTAGGCCAGGTCTGGAGTTGTCGCTGGGCTTCAACTTTCAATTCAGTCGGACAGCTTGGATTTTGAGGATGGCTGAATTTTGTTCTGCGGTAGCAATCCCATTCGTTACACACATTATTGCTTCCGACTGAATAGTCTTACTGACGCAGAAAGTCGCTTACGCGACCGTTACGAAAGAGACTAGATTTTAAAGCTTATTTCATACGCTATGTAGACATCCTAACTTTTAAAGAAAGTGCCTATCACAACAAAATTTCTTCCACTACTTTCATTACTAGCCTGTACTGCTTTTATATTTCTTTGTGCGCTTCTCATATGGGTGAAATCTTATATCGAACAACGTTGAGTGAGTCAGTAGTTCCCGATTCGACGCAATTTTCAAAACCTAATGCTTTCCATTTCTTGAATGGCAGTCACGAATCTCAACAGCTCAGCACCCAACTCGAGGAATTGATTCTCAGCCATCATCTGCATGAATTACTTGAGAGCATCTCCGCATTGATGTATCAAAGTGTGAAGGATAGCCGAATCTAGTTGAGGAATTTTAGCAATTTTCCGTACCATGCAGATCGCAACCTGAAGCCTCAGGCCTACACAAAGGGACAGAAATAAGCTCTTGGATAAATTATCTATCGGTTAGCTCGAAGTTTCAAGACAATTTTCTCTCAGTTCATAGTGAAGCGCGTCCGTGTATTCATTCACTCGTAGCCTTTGTATTGTTCAGATCAGTTGTGAAAGGCTGCTCGCGTGCTTCTGACGGAGAAAATGTCCTTGATACATCAAAATTTTAATTCTTTACGAAGAAATAGGCTTTAGGGAAAAAAGCCGTACCCTAGTACAATGGACAGGCTACTCTTCTGCACCTGGCAAGTCGGTGGTCGATTGTCCCTGGCCATGTAACCTGGTAGACGAAGGGAAACTCTTTGTATTCCTGAGAGGCATGTGTGAACTGTACCGCTTTTGTGGCTCTGTATTTCATCTACATTTGGAATTGTGTACAGTGCAATAATTCAAACTTACCCCAAGTACAGATCTGAATAAACCCGACATGTGCATGTTTTAAAAAAAAATGTCGCTCTGGGCAAGTTATTATTTTTTTTTTATTTATTCTTAAAAGTAATGGTTAAAAGTATTTTTCGATATGGTACATGTTCAGCTTTTCAATATTACACTCGGTCATGTTGTAGTGGAGATATGCCACCTCTTTCTGATCCAGTTGACAGGTGCTAAGTTTTACTTGCAATACGTTGCAGCTCTCTTCTGAAATAGAAAAGACGAGGTATATGATCGAATCACACTTCAAATTAGGTATGTTACATCATACTGCCTACACAATTGCTCTTGCATCTATATTTCCATCTACCACATTATTATTTACATCGTTAGATACGCACAAGGGAATGTTGCGAATTGAGATACAATAAAAGAATTGTTAGAATTAGGTACACACAAGAGCATGTAGCAAATTGAGATACTTGTTGAAACCAATGCTTCGCATTATTTCTTGTCGAGCATTTAGACCCATATGGCATAATGTTCTGGTTTCCTTCTCATCTCTTCCGTGAGAATATCGTCGCCACACAAACTTACGTACGATTCACAGTCCATTTTTTCTTCATTAGCTTCATTTTTGTGCTTCATCACTTCAAACTGGAGCAGCAGCAGGCCCCATAGCACCTTCTGCGCCTGGAACAAGAACACTATCGATGATGTGAATAACCCCGACGCAAGTCATAATGTCCGTCTCGACAATGTTCGCGGGCATGGCAGACGAGCGAGCTGATATTATAACTCCGCCTGCGGATTGTTCGACCAGCAGAGTATCACCAGCGAAAGTAGTGAGCTCAACGGGACCACTCGCAAGTAACGAAAGAACCGACGCTACCGGGAGAGCACCCTCGACGATGTGGTTTGCCAAGATCTGCAGGAAAGAGAGATTTAAAACTGGTAAGATGCAGTTCGTTCAAACTTGTGACATGAAGATGAAAATCGGCGAATGTTGTTCGAGAGCACACCAACGGAAGGGCATCCACAGGCACACTTCCAACTGCTGCAAATGCTTCATTATTTGGAGCGAAAATGGTGATTTGAGCGTCCGCTGGCAAAGTTACTGCAGTCTCTGCAACAGACTTTACGACTGCACCCACTGGTGTTCCACTGTCCTGCACAAACAAGGCAAGGTATGTCGAAAACTCAAGTTATGATCAAGTGAACCAAAGGAAGCTGTGATTTATAACAACGTTTTCCATTCTTTTGATGCGGTGCTGTTAACTTCTGAAATGGAACGACACAATTCGCCATGGTAGGCGCAACAACCTTGACGTCATGCAGTTATCAGTTCGCATACAACACCAGAAGCCAAAGCGTAGAAACAATAAAATACTGGAAAATAAATTGCATGCAAGGAACAAGGTCCGTGAAGCGGGCTTTGGAGTGATGCGGCTACGACAACTCAGTGAGCCTGTCCTTTTAAAACCCAGGCCAAATTGACTGCGGTGCCCTCAAGGCTAGAAGGATTAACGTTTGCATGGTATTCTAGTGCTCAATGTACAAAAGGGTGCTAGGAAGAGATTTACGGCATATCTGATCGACAGCACGCCACAATCCACAAATGAAAGCCCATGAGAAAGATGGAGCGCACAATGACAGCAGCGGCGACAACCGAGAGTGTTGTCAGGTTCTTCATAGCAAGCGCTTCCCCGAGTGTCAAGCATTGCTGCACATGTGGCGTGTTCGAATTTCCGAGACATAACCGAACGAATCAGCTTTGTAACGGCCGCTGGCATTTCCCAAAACAGCACAGGTGTAACACATACAAATGAAAATAAACCAAAGAAATAATGAGACATTCGTTCGTTGTAGACAGTCAAACAACAAGAACATTGCAGTTTATTATACCTCGGCCTGCGCAAAGAAGCTCCCAGCAGTAGCTGCAAGGGTGAACAGAGCCAACTTCAGACCGCTCATCTTCATGATTCTAGATGCTTGATGCGTAGAACGTAGTCTTGAAATTGGAAAAGCTGGGTTTAACTCCCTCTGCAATGCAGGAATATTGTTGTTTTGCTATGTCGTAAGTTTACGAGACTCGTGATCGATGTTCGTGAAGACTCCAGCTCTTTAAATCATGAAGCCATGTTCAACTGTTCAACTCCAATCAATTGCAACAGTGTTTCTACACTATTTCTTTCGTTGCGACGCCTTCTTGCCGTGATAGTGAGACTATTATGTCATCAAAGCAGTACCATGGCGGTGGGCATGGATATACTGTGCACAGTAAGAGCGCTCAAGACACTTAACATACTCAGGTACTCAGGGTCCCTGGGAGATTGAAGCATGCAACCAATGCGAGCTATGGGCTTTATTTCGATTGGTTTTGTAGAGTATGCGCGGCTTCAATTGACTCTCCAGAACTTGTGGATAGAGAAGATGCCGCCAGTGATATTTTTTTTTCACGTGACTGACCGATATGCGGTTGACCGCATCATTCAAGTACGAAACAAGGAGCATCAAAGCCACCCACACCACATCGGCACTCTTTAGTCAGACAATTGGTCTCAAAGCTCACTTGCATAACCAGCTGAGCCTTTTCCTCGTACTTTCTTGACAACAAGCGGCCACGTTGAAAGATCTGTGGCATGCATGTGCAAGTGTGGTCAGTGATTACCAAGCATGACACAACTCTCCCTCACATCCGGCTCGGGGTGGAAGTACAGAACCAGCTGTACCTCTGAATGTTGTAAGTGTATAGATTTAGCCAGCGAGTAACGCGAAAGTTGCAGTTCAACATCGCAGCTGGGGACATCGCCTGTTCCTGATCTCTCAAAGACAATGCACGCTCGTGCTATTCCAAGGAACGCATGGTAGGATAACATGTTTACGTCGAAAGACTATCTCATTACGTACACTCTGTGGGTACAGCCATTTGCATCGTGATGTGCCCGCAGGGACTGCGCGCGTGCTCCTACCTGATGTTTGTCTGTATCTCCGTTCATGGCTTTGTTGCATGATCAATATGAGATAACATTCCTACATTGCTTCTATCTTTGCAATGTCTGTTGAAACAGGGGAAACGATAGAAGGCTGAGTAAACCGTCGAGACGTTTCGATAGCTCGTTCGATGGATGCAGTAGGCTGTTCACATGAATAATTTCCAATCAACTTTGATATGTCTCACTCTGGCACTTTAATTTGTTTTATGGATCATTACTGACTGTGCACTGGGTTGATAATTCACCCAAGATTAAGGTCGATGATGAGATGAGGATACTTCCGCTTTGTCTAGTGAAATCCTCATCCAATCTGAATATTATTGTTACTAGGGAAACTGAGTAGTGCAGTAGTAATCCGATCGTTACAACATGTTGAGATCTCGATTTCTTCGAACAGTATGAGCGATCTGGCTTACCGTCGCTTTACATGTACATGGATAAAATGTGAGCTACGAAATATGGAAATCTTCTCATTGAATACCTCCAAATTCCTAGGCTAGAGGAAGCAGGCCAGGCTTCCAGCGCCTCTTCCGAAGGTGCTGCCGAAGGTGCAAGGAGTGTTGCAAGTTACGGACGATGGGGAGAAGGTAAGGTTGCTAGATCTAGAATACGCTGAGCAGCGTCTTTTCGTACGAGTCATTAGAGCTTGCCTTGTGTCACACCTTCTCTGGTTATGTGTGGAATGGCGAATGACATAGCAGTATGATATCATCATTGTAATGGTTTCGTTCTCCGTGTGGGCGGAATGATTCAATTTATTCACGTGTAGGTATCGTCTTGGCACCTCTAGGGTAGCGACAATGGAACGGAAGTCCAATTGATGTATGTTATTGGCACTGTGTGTTGGTGGGTCACATCTTTGAGGCACCTGTTGCTGCACTGCCAGTATTAATCGTCACACTAATGCCAGGATTACAGAGAGATCACATTACTGAAATACCTAACTACCTTTCTCTGAATGAGTTCAACGTTTCCATTTCGCGGGTGTACGCTGCAAGTACAAAAATCAACAATCGAGCGTCTCCTGAACAAACCAAAGTAAGTCAAACTCGAGCATCAGAATCGAACTAGATCGATTGGAGAGCGGTGATGAGGTCTTAGCTCCATATGACCTGTACAGAGTTGAGGTTGCTTGCCAGTTGACTGCCATCTCAGTGGCTCTCATCGTGAGTACCGACCACCGTGAAACGTTACAAAAAACTATTTCTGAGACGTAATCTTCACTAGCTGTCAGTTCATGTAATTTGGCCAACTTGATCTCAGCGCGTTTCAATGCCTACACTCCACGATATGTGACACACATTTGAACTGTGCTTGCCAGTCTTGCTTTGAATACTCCAGCCAGCACTAAGTTCAAAACAAGAGCGACGGCCGGCAACAAAACATATGTGATATAGGCTGCGAAGTGAACTGACTGGTACCAAGTTCCCGAGGTGAGTTAAATTGCAAGTGACTTCTGAAAACATACCCAGTTCAAAATGTCTCCACTCCACCTGAGTTTGAGTGCATCAGATATGTGGAACATGCAGCATTTGACCTGGCGTTTGCCGCGAATAACGCCCTTTCCACATCGTAGGGAGAAGGAAAGATGACATTAGATGGAAAGGGAAATACGCGACAGGGGTTCCATTTCTTCCCCAATAAATTTCCCTTCCCTTCGACCTTTGTGGTTGACCGCAATAGGATCGTTTACAAGCGTGTAAAAACCCTGGAACAATGATTGCGCGCCATCTTTGCTCAAGCGGAACAGCCCGTGTCTATGACAAATTTTCTATCTCTCTCTCTCTCTCTTGGGCAGTTAGAACTAAGGAAAAGCTACTGACCTGCCGCATGAGAGGTTCGCCTGAGGACAGATAGTCGCTCACGTTCCGCTGCTTCTCAGACAGTTTCGTATTATCACAGTGTGTGTTGAGAGTGCGTGTGAGGTCACTCAAGAGTACGCTACGTAACCGACAACGTAAGATCTCAGACAATTAAATCCGAAAGGGCTTGGCGCTTTTCCAAAAGTGTTCCAAAGGGGCAATGAGGTCAAAAATCTGGGGCCAGGTTCTGTTGGAATGAAGATGAAGACATGGAGGACGCAGCAAGAAGATGCCTGGCTGCTACCTACAGGAGAGGATAAACGACCCCGGCGTGTGTGCGCCCTGCCCGTAGATGGTTGATGCTATATTTCAAGACAGATTGTCTTCAATTACATGCGTGACATAGAAGGCTGATGTGCAGCCTCTTTGTACACTGTACTTTGTCCCACATGTAACAGCTTGCTACAATCAATGCATTCAGTTGCTCAAGTTTAAACGACCATCGGGAAGCTCGAATTGTTAACATCCCCTACCTGCTCCGTTTGCTGGTACAATCGCTTTCAACTAGGCTCAGGAAGAATCGAAAAGAGGTCCAAGATGTACCAGGTACTTCCCGTACTCTATGGTCTAACGCGAAGTGTGCTACCCGGAACAGTTGTCAACATGTGCATGACAAAACGGCGTAACGTAAGCAGGGCGTCCAGTCAGCAATGGTCAACTGCCAAGACACGGGAAGTACCTGACACATCTTGGACCTCTTTTCGAATCTTCGTGAGCTTAGTTGAAACAAGTAGGCGATTGTACTCGCAAACGGAGCAGCTAAGGGTTATTTACAATTCGAGCTTCCCAATGGTCGTTTAAACTTGAACAACCGAATGCATTAACTGTAACAACCTGCTACATGTAGGAAAAAGTACAGTGCACAAAGAGGCTGCACACCAACCTTCTATGTCACGCATGTAATTGAAGACAATCTGTCTTGAAATATATACATATTTAACACCGACACTCTAACGTCAACGTTTACCAGAACAGATACCGTCGTCCCTACTACGGTGTCTGTTCTGGTTCTGGTTTTGATACGGTCATGGAGCCAAAAGAGAGGCACTTACGGAGAGTCTCAGAAGGTGAAGAGATATCCAACAAGAGAGGGGATACCCTGGTGATGACCTTCAATGGCATCAAGAACGTGGGGGTGCCACTTCTTCATCCTGCAGGAGCTAAGGAGCGCAGCAGGGCAAGCAAGCACGCGGGTTCACCTGCGAGTATTGTTGTGCCGATTAGTGTTGAATCGTACGGTAGACTAGGGAAGCTGGCAGGGAAGTTGACAGGGCGCAGTTTGTGAGCTTATCTTCCGGCGGTTTTCCGGATCTTTAGGCCGTAGGATTGGCCACGGATTGATGCCTGAAATCTGATTTCATTGCATCTGTGCTTAAGGGCGAGTTCAGCAGCCTCCGTCGAGCGACGCATTGAATCAAACGGTACAGCTGCGTCGTATCGTTCATCGTTCAGCAGATATGAGGGAAGAATGGAACGGCTCTACAGTAGATTCTGACATTAGTATTGAAGTAAATCTTTCTTACTTTGTCTCGTAAAGCTTCACTTGTGCAAATGAATTCGAATCGTCCATACAGCAATCCTTCTTTCTTACTTGATCATCATCCTCTTCCTGACACGCTGTGTCTTTCTTATACACAAATATGTAAGAGAAAGAGATCCAGACGATTGCTTTTGTTATCTGAGCAACCGGACCTGGCTCACGTGCGTAAGGCTTTGAAGATGCAGATGCCCAGGGCTGTGCACACAGTACATTATGCAGCTACGTACGACGCAAGTGTCGTTTCATCAACAGATTCGCGATTTAACGCGAAAAACCCAGTTTCACACTGTCGCACGGCGGCAGCTGAATACACCCTAGACGGCATTCCAGCGATGGCCCCGGACGGTATCAATTACAAGGGCAGTACAGGTTTCTTCGAAGGGAAATTTACAGGGGAAGGAATGAAACCCCTGTCGACACCTGCGTCGTGTACTTTTTAGTTCCCTCTCCGTCTAACTTTGTCTTCTCCCCATGATGAGGAAAGGGCCAGGGTCAGGTCAGCGACAACACCGAGCCGTTCAGATGTGCCCAAAAATGCAATTTTTTCAAGTAATCGAGCGTTTTAAGTACCTGCGCGAGTCGCATGCATGTCAGTTTTTGGGAGAGCGGATCAGCATTCACATGCATGTGTGGCGTTTTGGATCCGGTTTATCGGAAGTCGGATTATCGACCCCTGCCTGTAGCTGCGACAAATCTCCAGAAGGTATCACAGGTAGATATGTGACCAAAGTGTCTGAAAAGCTTCGGAATATATACGCTTCGTGAGCGACTAACTGCCCTCGGGCGCAGGCGCTTTTGGGGACTGCAGTGCGAGTGTCCTCCAATGCGCTCCGAAGTTGACGAGCTCGGGCGGCGAACGTTCCGGAAGCTTCGCACGAGCGCCAGGTACACGCTGCCGTTGGCTGCACGCAACTGCACCGTTGACGTCGCAGTGGATGCATGCTCCCTGTTTACAATTAACTATAGTACAGTTTTTGCCAGAGTAACATCCGACTGGGTCATAGCAGCATCCGTCGCATGCGTTGAAGCATCCGCGCCGC
>JAULKQ010002793.1:0-16383 GCA_032356285.1 Smithsoniella earleae
ATGGCAGACAGCGACTTGGCATAATGGAACCAATTTCATGGAGTGGGCCGATAGAGTAGGATATAGTTAAAAACCGTGAACTTGAGAAGGTTAAATTTACATTTCTGTTGACATGTTTTGATTTTTGACTGATATTTTGTGAGAGTTGTTGGAGAATAGATAATGCTTGTGCTTTTATGCAGTTTTTAGCGGATGTAGGATTGTATGAAAGCCAGGAGGAAGGCACCAGTAGGGAGGAAGTGCTTGGCAGACTTGACCAGGTTGGGTTGCTGACTTTCTGTTTAGATTCTGTTCGTAACAAGAATTTTTTGGATTGTCATATTTAATTTTGTTTACTTGTTGACCTCTATCATGTCGCACATGTAGTGGTTCGCAGTGTCACGACTCATCATCCATCACACCAGTAGCCTCTTCGAAGTCTGAGTAGACACCCTGTTAAGCGGCGTCGTCATGCGTCATGTTACAGTGCCACAACAAATTCGCTGGCCGAGTTAACATGGACTTTGAATGGCGTTGAAACTATTTTGTGCTGCATAGCATAGTTGTTTCTGCCTCACAGTGTAGTGACAAAAGAGTTGGCGTCGTTGTACGATGTGTTATACCGTCGAGTCATAGATGCAAGTAATTAAGCCGGTTTCAGGCATTGCATGTTCACACTTGCTGTTTACTTAATCCGGAATTTCAGCCAGCTTTTCTAATCTACCAGGACATTCAACACTAGACAGCAACAAGCATCAAACTTGGCACTCACATGCACCTGTTAGACAAAATGAACTCTCATTTGTACCCCTCCCCAGTACTACGGGTGACGGGATTGAGAACAGTGCAAGCATTTTCCTGTTGCATGAGACGTAACTCTGTCGTCTAAGCTTCAATGGAATGTTATCTATGGCGCGTATACGGCCATTTTTCTAGCGAAGGCTGCCACAGCAAGAAATGTGTGGATTCTTAGATAGTGGCGGGCATGCATACGGTTCTGTTAAGCTGCCAGGGTTTGCAGTGATAAAGTAGTAGTGGCTGCCACAGAAATTCCCAGAGAGTAGAGGAGTGCCAGCCCCCTTCTATCTGTGCTCACCACTCTCTTATTAGAGAGCCAACACAATCTAGACTCATGCAACCAATCCTTATTGAATAATTTAGTGAGAAGCTACTCGTGGGCTGTAGCAGATTCCAACAATGTGACGTATCATGCAAAACCTCCTGCCCTTGGCAATGCTGCAGTGATTCTTTGCACAATTTCACTCATACCAGGTGACCTAGAGATTGAAATTTATCTCACAAAGCGTCAGCATCATTATTGCGATTTCCTGAGTGCTTTGCACCGTCTATGCCAGATCGTAGACAATAATGTGGTCGTAGCATTCAACAGAGATTCACGAAGCGGGGAAGGAGCGGTAGCACAGGGTGTATAATGTGTCCTTGCAGCACTGTTTGGATTATCCACATCGTAGATGGGGTCATCAACAATTTCACCACGAAATCCTGGCTCTTACCTGTGAGATATGGCTTCAGGAATATTCTCTGCAGCAATCTCAAGAATTTTGTTTGCACGCGTCGTGTAGCAGTACCCAGTCAGGCCTGTCAGCCGGAAATTGAGCAACAACTTTTTGTCCGAGCTAGTTTTTGGGCCTCGGTAGAGATTTTATGACTCAGTTTTCCTGTCCCGAGAAGCTGTATATACTAGGGCCTGCTAGGGATGCCGAAGCTGAAGCTGTGCTTCTGCAGCAGACGCCTGCTTCGGTGGCGTTTATATGGAAGCAATGGTGGCTCTATCTCGGATTCTTTCATAGCTCCCTGAGAAGTGGTGCTCCAATCAGAAGTTCGCTAGGCTGCAACCTGCTGCAACCAAGAGCTTCGGGTTCGCCAATTATTATCGACGGTAGCCCGGGAAAGAATCTTAGATCAGCAACTGAACATTTTGACATCGTTCCTAGCATTTCTGTTTCAGGTTTGCAGAAACGAGCGCTCGCAACCTTTCGCTAGTGTCTTGGCCTGGTGGTATACCTACGAAATTGGACACGAGCAGCGGACGTGGCACCCTTGAATCGCCTTCTTTACTCGCCACAACTGAACGGCGAATATTGTCAAAATTAAAAGCATTCAAGACCGCTGTTGATGAGTTTTGATCAATGGCGGACACGATAACATCAGATACGAGCTGGTTGGAGACGTACGTTGTGCTTGTCACCGCAGAGTCGGACATAACGGTGTGAGATGCGGCACACCACTATGTGAAAATGTAGCACGGAGTTTCGTATCAACTGGCTATCATTACAAGACACCGTTTCAGCGCTACCTGTGTAACCACGCAGCGCCTGAGCTGCTCGGCATATTTTCTACATGAAAACGCGCACCTCAGGTCGCACAAGTGGGCATGTGTGAAGCAGTTTTGGTACGAATTTGTATTCAATCAACGAAAACCATATCAATGGCATTCCGATCGTTCATTATCATGTCATCTGGTCTTCTCACAACTTCGAGCCACTGTCTCCTGCAGCAAGGAACCGTAGCTATCAGCAAGATCCATACGTTGAATTTCACTTTGAAGGCGCTTGAGCCTTGAAATAGTGCACTCAGTCTACGAGGATGTGATGTTGATGGACGAGTACGAGCTACAAACATCCGAAACATCATGCATCAGACATGTTGTCTTGTTGACTGCTTCATTGGTTCAAACAAATTTATGCACTGCGTTCTATCGAGATAGTACCTCACAATTCTAGGCTATTTACTAGGCGTACAAAAACAGCCCAACAGGGCAAAATCACTTGCGGCATCGAAAGGGGGGACATGCATCGATGCAACCTCGGGTGGGCGACAATGCTTCCGCTATTCTATTTCGTATGAGATGCTGGCAATTGCCTTCTCGATTGCATCTGCATATCTGCAAAACGTACTCAAGACATGTTCACTGGGCAGTAAAGCTCCAAAGTAGCTGGTGGAAGTCCGTGTGCACCAGGCGCCTCTGACTTTCCGCCAGTACACATATCTTTGTGATACAAACATACTGGAACAGCTGTTGTTTTAGTGCATTTTTTCCTTGCGATCGGAATACTGCATGTTTATATTTTCATACTAAAGAAGACGTCTAGCGAGCAAGCTTGTTGTCTGGATGGTGATGTCTGCTTGAGCTAGCAGCCTACGTTCAGTTCGTTCGAGGGGTTGAACTATCGCACAGAAGTTTTTAATACTCCGATTTGCTGATTGTACACTACAAGTGCTCGAGCATGCCGATCCTTGCGCTCGATGTACTTGTGCGTCCGTTTGCTTTAACGCCCTGAATCTGCGCTGCAGCCCTCGAGAGTATCTTCTGCAGCACCACTCCGTTTCTGTGTGCGCTGTGTGTCTGTATCTGGTGCGTCTTTCGGTGTGACTTGTGCTTAAGAGAGGGCACTCACCGCTCTACTATCTGACTGCCCAAGGGATATTTTGACCATCTAGTTGCGATCAGACTTGTTTTCATGCACTCTTCATGCGTTGAGCAGCCCGAATTTCTCCTGTCCCTTGCTTCTGAGCCCCTGTTTGCGGTGCTCTTCGCTCTCGATTCGATATCGCTTCTGGATAGGATGAGTATACCGCACTGAGCCAAGAACCATACATTTCATATCTGAATCTGGTGGAGCTTGTTCAATCGTGCAGCCACTGTCAGCTACCCTCATGATCCATGTCACAAGAGAAGCCTCGCTCTCATTAAAATGTAGAGTTTGGCTCATGCAACAATACACATATATTCATAGCGGTTAGCTTTGATAGGGAGGACTGTCTACTATTCGGGAGTGAGCTTACTGGACTCGTTGGTGAAACAACATCCACACCTGTCTTCCAGGGTTGCGTCCAGCGTCACGCAATGCAGTTGCACAGGAGTAATACCAAAGTTGACTCCAGGTTTTGGTAACCTCAGAATATCGTATGCTGCTCAGCTTCACCAGCTGGCGAGCGGCGTCGACATGCAACCACAAGAACTGTGGCACGATGAAGCAACGCTCGTGCTTCATGTTGCACATCTGCCTTTAGTTGTACTGATGGTTTACCAACCAACGTATTGTGGTATAGCCTATTAGTAGTAGAAGCAAACCGGGTCAAACCGGTGCTCATATACCATCGAAACATAATCTTTAGGCTAACAACAAGCACCGCACTCGTGGCCGTCTCCAATTCTACATGGACAAATAAACAAAATATTAGTTGGTGTGCCATTACATGTACGACGAGTTTCGCGACACATGCGGCAGACACTCCTTCGAGTTTGTACGATATCTGGTCTTTGCGATACTGGATGCGTTCAATGATTGAGTTAATCACAAGCTGAATCGAGAACGCCGCCAGCAAGTTTAATATTTGGTAATCACTTGGCAACTTACGCGCCACTCATGAGTTAAAGCACATCCGGTTTATGCTGTACTGTCTTACATTAATAAGGTGTACGTAAGCCAAACTATACCCCTGTTGTCCCATCATTACCAAATCCACATACTTCATTACATTGAGGGGTTTCAAAAAAGATGCCAGTAAAAACTTTAGATATGAAAGTTTATGTTCACTTGGAGTTTCTAAATTTGGGGGAGGGGGAGTCTGACGGAGTACCGCAATGCATCCACACCGTTTTCATTTTTGGGACGGGACAACGCGTTACAACGTTATATCTCCGTTGTAACGAACGGGCTCAGATATGAACCCGATATTGATACGAACAATGTTCTGGAACGTTCTGATTCCAAGGTGTGGGATTATAACATTGCCCTAGTTGTTCCTTTAGTACCGGTCATTGATATACCTTACAGTACTCATTCTAGGTCTTCGGTATTGGGTATTAGTTGTCGTAGCCGAGGCCCGAGTCTGCTCTCAGCTCTACGAGAGCCTTCCATTCGCCTTGACCTCGTTGCCTTGACTTTCGTGCACGAAACCCGGTTAAAAACACTGCAGATATGGGACAACACGGCAATGCATGACCCCGAAATTGTAGCATTTAACGCTTCGTTCGTTAAACGGGCGACCAGGGAGTGGGACAGTTCTTTTTTTCGGGGCGCCTGTGGGACAGGGGCACATTGTAGGTGTTGATGCACAACGGCATTTCACCTGCGACTTGAACACTCGACCTGGGGGAAGGTAGGTGGTGTGCTTGTCTACGCGGTGCAATACCAGAGGCGTTTTTAGCTTCAAGAACCCAAACCTCGAGGGCAAAGTTGAAATTCAAGCGCTTTTGTGTCGTTTGTGCCAACAGCTAACATATCCATGCCGTTACCTGGACCTTGCGTCGGTGCGTTTAGCAAATAGTGAAGGGCCGGAACTTTGCTTCTAGGCAAGATGTTGCCATAGTGAAAATGGCATCTTACTTGTGTGCAACCGTGCAGGTGCCGCGACAAGCCGGTCCAGGTGCACACTTTCGAAGAAGATGGGCACTCGTTAGATAAGCCGCAGACATCCTTTATCTCGCAGCTGACCATCCTCAAGTTTCTGAGAAAGTACATTGGAATTGACTCTAACTTGTAACCGGATGCCTTTTTTCTACCTAGTTGGAGCTACACGATTTACGTGCATTATCAGTCTCTAAAGAGTGTGTTGTTGTGGACTAGTTAGTTGTTAAGGCCTAGATGTAACTTGGTGCATGAATGTTTTGCTCACTACAGCATTTTAGTTGGCCAAGATTACTTTGCCGCACACGCTTTCTTGTTATCATGACAATTACACTGATGTTGACACTGATACGGTGCCCATTTTCAAGCAGCAAAGCATTGGTTGACTCACGACTATTTACATGGATCAAACTTAGTCTCGTTGGCAAGCAACAAGATTTTCGTCCAAGTGATCTGCATTGTCTGGTACTGTGACGCCATGCCCTACAAAGCAGTCCTTAAGCTGAGCCCTGTTGCCAATCACCACCTGGCAGCCAATTACCGAGTTCTGTATGTGCACTCCATCTCCAATGACGACTTCATCCATGATCAACGAGTTCGTTATCTTCACGTTGGCTCCGATCCTGAATACAATGCTATGGTCATGAAAGCCTCGTATTCGAGTGATCATTAGGTAAGGCACACATGTCCACAGCTTCACGATGTTCTTGACTGCTACCGGAAACACTTTCAGAAACACAGTTTTGATCAGTCGAGAGACACTGGCATGGCACTGACGCATTGTTTGGAGCATTAGCGAGTCACACCTGGCCCCGCCCCCGATATTAGTCCGTTTTACTGACGTCTTATCGCCTATACTAGTATTCTTTCCAACTATACAGCCGCTTGTAACGACGCTTTTGGTTCCTAGAGTTACTGAAGAGTGGATTGCCTGGCTGCCTAGCACTTGGGGAAGCCACTTACCTGCAGAACGAAGTTTCTGCGCTCTTACTCACTTGAAGTCGTCAACGTGGCCTATGAGGCTACCACTAGCAGGAAAGACTTGAGTTTGACTACGTAGCGTACGAGTGCGTACTTGAGACATTTCATAACAACTTGTAGGTGCTACGTTCGGAGCAGGTCCATACCTGATCCCAAAGTATTTGCAACGTGGCGGTTCACTTCTAAAAGGCTCGGGAGTGAAGTTACACGGCAGCAAATGTTTTCGGGATTAACTATATACGCACTACACAGCGTGGGATCACTAGGAGCAGAGCCATAAAGTACACTGCTACGGAAGTTTGGACAGGCATCTGCCAAGTACTCCAACTGCTGAGAATGAAGCTCGCTATCGAGCTCCTGAACAGACGGCAGCATTGCAGTGCTACCGGGTGAATTGCGGAGCTTAACAAGATCGTTGGGATCTATCCACTGTTCGTTAATAAACTTTGGTAGCCCATCAGCCTGCAGTTTGGCGAAGAACGATTGGAATTTGGAATTTTGGTTTCAAACAAGTTCAAACTCTAAATTTCTCAGTCTGGATACAATGACACATCTGTGAAAACGCATTTTGACGCGCAATTCATAAAAGATACCCTGCCATCTTTCTCAAGCTACGATTCATAAAAATTTGAACGAATTTGATTTCTCGAGCTGTCTATGTCGGCATGGGCGACAGTATGAAGTAGATAGAGCATGAGTTCAGCATACCTTGATGCTGCTCATCGGCGACTTCTCAATATCCTTGATAATACTCCTGGACAGAATATAAATGCAGGAATCTTTGTAGTCAGTTGTGACAGTCATGGACGAATAAGCTGTCACGGCTGATATTGGTATCGTGACCTTGCGAAGTTGAGACGGGTCATGTGCGTAAGTCAGCACTCGTTGAGTCTCCGGGTCTACTGAAAAATAGTCTACTCCCTGCAGTGCAGAACTCAGCAATCATAATACTGTATGCAAACTATTGAAAGTTTTACTTGTAACAAATGCCCAACTTGTATTGACCGGGAAGCCTCAGAGATGGATACCTACCTCAGGTGCTTTTCCATTCTTGGTATTCTCTGAAGCGGAAACCTTGTTCTTAGAAAGGACTAAGGTTATCGCTGAGCCACGTATTCTATGGGTGAAGAGCACCGTTGACAAAGAAACATCTGTCACTGTGTTCCCACTCATTACAACAACGACGTCCCCAGTCAACTTATCCGCAACAGCGCGGACTCCATCTGCCGAGCCACTCCCTGGAGGAACCGTGACTACTTTAATTGACATGCCTTGGACACCTGGTTCGTTCTTTACATACTTCTGTATCTTTGAGCTGGCAATCTCGCCAGAAGCCACCTGCATCAACGCCTGACAGCTAATCTACCCTGGCTAGACATTCAAGCCCCCAGAAAGAAGGCAAAAGTAAAAGTGTTATGTTTAAAAAGTTAAATTTAGACAGTGCATGGGACGATTGGAGGCAAAAGACGCAGGAGTGCTCAGCGTACCACCAAAACAGAGGTAATCCCCGCCTGCTTCAAGGCCGTTAAAGAGTAGAGCAAAACAGGTGAGTTTGCCACGGGAAGGAGGCACTTGGGGTGTTCTTGACTCGTCAGTGGGACAAGTTGTGGCTCCGAGCCACCGGAACCAGTTGTAGCCAAAATAATGGCTTGATGCATCGCGCCCCCTTCGCAGTGTGCAGAGTAAAGCAAAATACAAATGCAGCGATAGTACAGATGCTAACAACAAATGGCTTGAATGGATTACTCGGGCGTGCATATACTAAACAAGCAGGCGGTATTCAGTGAGTTGTACTTCACATGTTGTGACAGCATTACCCATGCATGCTCGTGCACCATTCTACAAGATTTTAATTCCAACGTGGTTTTTATCTATGAAACGTTGTAAACGTGCTTCAATAGCAATGCAAACATCGACAAGGTAAACTTACACATGTTTCGGTTCATGCATCACCCTGTGACCAAAATGGTCTCTGAAACAGGGAAATCATATGCGACGCTAACAATTGCAACGTCCTTCGACCAACATGAGGTGAAGTGCGTGCTAGATAAGACGAGGCGATATGAAAAATGACCTTGCGTCAAAGCAAGACTCAGTGAAACAGTTACATGCGCAAGCAATAGTCATGACAGTCATGACCCATGAATCAAATTTCACGAGCTGTGGAACCAACCAAGGCCACGAGATATTGTGTTGGCAGCGTAACCAATTTCTTTCCCCAGTTGTACTGTACTAGGGGTGGCGAAGCCATGATCATCGGGGTTTCGAACGGATGGTGGCATGCATGGAGCTTAGCACAACAGTAGGGCCGGCTATCAGTTTTTGCCCAACCCCTTGCCAGTAGTTTATTCTTACGAAATAAGATGATATAGCCTTTTTTGGCAAAAAGGCTGCTCAGAGCTGTGGCTGTACAACTCAGAGGCGTGCTTCGTTTTCTCATGCTATCCTGCGTCCACAGCACCAAACACGATTGGTAAATTAAATTGATGGAAGAGATGGCTCCAAACTATGCTATCCAGAAGCTGGCGCTAAGTTCCACGTTTGCACATAGCTCGAATTATCGTACAATTCACAACGAATCATGGTGCTTATTTTCTACAGATGATTAGTTAGTTGACTGACCATGTAGGGGTGTACCTGTAGAGCATATATATGCATGAAAAGTGATCATGTTGAATTTGGGATTTAACGCAGTGAAGCTATGCATAGGTGGCTAGGAATGTTAGCGACATGTTGAGCCTGAAGCACGTTTGAGCGGAATATAAGAAACTCTGTTCTAGAACTCTCTGATTCTGCTTAATGGCCCGTAGCTATGGGCAGTGCTCGTCACTGAACTGCAGTCTTAGTAGCTATCTCGTAGATACTACGCGTAGCAAAACAGAAATCCGGGCGAATCCACCATGCATGAAACCTCAGTACAGCGATGCGTTGCCGATGTTTGGCACGGTTATGAGCAGGTGTATAGCACCAATTCCAATCTAAGCTGCATTCCAAGGTTATAATGTTTACTCTTTTGTCTGTGTCATGGAGTAATTAGCATAAATACATTAACAACATATTGTTGATAGCTTATGTCCACAAGCTGCGTAACTTCTCAGAAATCCGCGTACGAGGGATGTTATGAGAGCAACAGTATGTGAGGATACCTAATAGTTCAGGGTATGAATTCAGGAGCATGTGAAATTTGGACTAGGTCTACGTTGACCAAGACAGCCCTGGGACAAGTTGAAGCGAGACAGATTAGATGCATACGTTGTTCAACCTTACAACAGCGTACAAGCTGTGTATACAATGAAGTCCTCATTTCATCCAAGGTGAAAATCGCGCGTGGTCCTTGATGTACTTTTGCGCACTACTGTCCAAGTATCTTCTTAAACGCCCATTAATACGCCCATTGGTTAATACTATGTTGCCGCGTGTGGTCATGAAAGCCTTGACTAAGATACTCTCCGCCTCTGTAGCAATTCGAGATAAAGCACCGAGCTATTTTCGTAACAACTGAAGGTGATAGCTAGCTACCTGTCAGCTCGCGGTATCTTGATTTGCTACTGACACGCTAAATAACGTAGGTTATCGCGTCAGGTTTGTTCATCTATGCTTTGTAGATATTGCAAATCAAGGTTTTTCGCACCTGAACAAGTAATTTGTGTGCTTGAGGAAGGAGCAGATGCCGTGATGCCAGAATTATAAGGTTGTGGACACACAATAGTACGGTTTCTAGCTTGCTACAGTTGTCATCGAGACAGTTTGCTTGCATTGATTTTTCAGGTGCACCTCCCTGATCGTGCTGAGCAGTCAGAACCCTGACCCCATGTGGGTGAGTGGAACTTCATGGAACGTTCTCCCAAAGCCGAGGGTCGTCGAGGACGGGAGGAAGAGTTGGAGGGGGAACCGAGTGTGTGTATAGTATAGTATAGCTCGACGTTCAAATGGGGAAGAATGTTTACAAGTAAATGGTGCTGGAATGAACATCGCAAAGGCAGATGCCACAAACCATGCTAGTATTGAGGGCCACATCGATGCAAGACTTGCTTGAAATTCCACTACGAGTACCACTGTGAAAAAAGTAGATACTGTAGTATAATCGATGGTCTAGGGAATTAAAGCAAGTATAGTCGCATAAGTAACCATGTACTCTGAAAGTGACACGATGTTTTAAGTCGCACGCAACTGACGTCCTGGCACAGTTATCGCATTCACCATTTCTCGGACAAATTTGACGGAACACTCGTGGTCAAGCGTCGCTAAATTTGTGCTAGATGCACTGTAGCAACACAGAACATCTTGCACATATTCAATTGCAGCTGGCCGCGGGTACATGATAGCATAGAGATTCTGTTGTGATGCAACTAGCGCACTGGTTTAAGCTGGTTTGCTGTTGCTTGTAATGTACTATCCCACGACAACTTAGTTCGCTAGCCATCAATGTAACCTCAGGCAAGTGTAGAATGTGATACGGGAGTTTCCCAGGTACTTTGTCGCCATGCTAGTGCCTATGTGCTAGCATAATGATACTGGACCTCTCTACTTGTTGTAGGTGAGCACCATATGATGTTACGAAGTTGTATATCCAGTCTCAACTCAAATGTTGGTTTTGCTGTTTGTGTCAGTAAGTACCTTGAGTGAACTCTGTACGCAAGTCTTGTGAGATAGCGATAAATTGTTTCAACAACGAGCGATGCAGATTGGCTCCCGAATCGCAGTTCATCCTCTTTCTAGATTTCTGAGGATAATTGCGATGACTTAACTTGCCAATTTTATGCGTTCTTGGCCTGTTTCCTCGTTGGATTGTAAGAACGAGGCTCCTTTTGTAACAAAAAATGATTCATATGGCTGATAGTGACATCACGGTGTCACAACCTACGCTAAAGAAGTTGATGAAGGCTCAGTCAGTCGGTTAGGTGTACATTGTTATAATGAGAAGCGAGATGGGCTGGCGTAAGAAGAGCAACGCAAACTAGCTGAAGCTGAAAATCAGGCTATCATATAAAACGCAAGTGTATGTTAGATCACAATGTAGAGGGCCTTAACATACATTCAGGCCACAAGAGCAAACTGGCGCGCAAAATGACGAGCGCCAGGATCAGCATGCTCGAGCAAGAAGAATACATAGGTGAGCATAAATGCGCCAGCTTGAGCAATTGTAGGTTATCGGAGCTTTCAGTTTTGCAGTTTGCTTCAAAGTAAGTGTGGTGCAGTTAAGAATCGGCGAATAGCCGAGAGCAAGAGGGAATGCAAAATGGAGCAGTGTTGCTACCGTTAGCGGCCATCCAGCGAAACCAAATACCATAAGAAACTGCTTCCTCATCTTGCAAAATAAGGTAGGTTTAATAGAGTCAGGAATGCGAATTTCAAGTGTGGCGTTGCTCTCGGGTCTGAAGTTTCCCAGCATTTAGTACAGCTTGTTTTTGCTGCTCCAATAACTTGAGCACATGTAATCAAGCAAGCCTTACTTGTTTGCCAACTGTTTGCTTGCCCTGCTGCGCTCCTGAGCTCCTGCTTGATGAACCGCCAACACGTTCGAGTACCGTTTAGTTACAGATGCAATTAAAGCTATTTTAGGTATCAAACCAGCAAGCATGTATTTGACTCAGCCAAAACTTTATGCAAGACTAATCACAAGACGGAAATTGTGCTCGTTGCTGAAATCCGTGTCCGATCTTACAACCCAAAGATCCGAAAAACCGCTGGAAGATAAGCTTGTTGCCCCTGATCAACGACAAACTAATCTCCTTTTACACGAAGCGCACTGTTGGAAAAGCGCCAAACCCTTTCGGATTTAATTGTCTGAGATCATACGTTGTCGGTTATATAGTCTACTCTTGGGTGACCTCGCACGCACTCTCAAAGTGCACAAACTGCGCCTTGTCGACATTCCTACTGGCACTCGCACATTCCGCTAAGTCACGAATCAACTTCTCTGCCGGCTTTCCTAATCTACCGTACGATTCAGCACTAAACGGCACAAACAATACCCGTCTGTACCTTCCTGCGCATGATGCCTACACTTGGACTCATCACGCCTCCCCGCAGCTGAACCCGCGTGTTTGCTTGCCCTGCTGCGATCCTGAGCTCCTGCTGGATGAACAACCGATACGTCCACAGTCCACGTTCGAGTGCCGTAGTTCATACAAATGTTCGCCGCGCAACCCATAACGCGAGCCTGTGGTGGTGAAAAAATGAATGTAAATAACGCACATGCTTTGCGGCGAACAGCGATTTAATAAAAAAAATCGGCAGTAGCACATGACACACATGGATAGGACCTGCAGGGAGAGCTGGTGATGTTTTCGCACGTCTCGCCAGTACGTCTGGAAAACCCTCCAATTATTTTCACATTGTTGTAACGCCATGAAACGAAACGAGATGAAACTTTAACCGGCGGTCCGGAAAAAAATTATTTCCCTTATCACGCATGCTGAGTCCGGGGAACGTTTGTATTGAGTACGGCAGCGGCTGTCATTTGATCCGAAGAATCGTCCCAATGCGATGCAGCTAGAGCTGCAAGGCAGCTAAGCCTTCGAGGAGTACATATCGGCACCGGACGGCGAGGCTGATGTTGAATAGTGGAAAAGCGCCAAACCCTTTCCGGTGTAAGTGATTATTGTTCTTTGATCGTCGCATATAAAGTGGATCATGGGAGTCACATTTCACCTTACAACAGCTGGTTTCACCCGAAGGCCAGAACTCTGCTGTGAAAACGAGTTTCCGAGCTTCGTTTTACCAACTCCCAACAAGTATCGTATCACCTGCTTTAGTAGGCGTAATCTTTACTATAAAAGATATTGAAAACCTGTAGCAAGAACTGGAAATGGCTGGATTTCCGGTGCTTTCAAACTACAAGTATCATGAAGTGCGCTGAGACTGAAGTAGCTTCAAAGCTGCTGGCTCAAAGCTACTGCACGCTTCCTACACCGTATTGTAGTGTAGTGTTGTTTCAGATGCTTGCAGGTGTATAGTGTGCTGAAGCCGTGCTGAGAAGCGAATTTGAGAAGACAGTCCCGTTATTCAGGCCGGAACGGGAGCATGTAAACCTGCCGAGCGCTTTTAGCTGTGTACACCAACGCTGACGATCAGGAGAGCAGCGTGACAGCGCAAAAAAGAGTTTTGTTTCTCGAACCGTACAAAAAGCTGGCGAAAACGTGAGGAATGTTTAATTACATATATGTATAGATGCTGCACTTTTTGGAGCTGCAGACACGAGTTGTGCGAGTGTTTGGGAACTTCGGACCACCCGAGAGCAGTGCCACACTTGAAATTCGCAGTTTCGACTCTATTTCATCGGGGTTTTCTTCACAAGAACAGGAAAGAATCACTTTTCGTATTCTGCTTACGTTAGCAACGCTCCATTCTCCCTCCCCAAAACAGTGGACACTCCCAGCCACCGAACGCGATAATACGTCTCCCGCATTGACACCAGTGAACTGACAGTATTTTTGCACGGCGGAAGTTTGAAACTTGACATGCTATCCCCCAATTATTTTTTAAGCTTCGAAAAACCTCTGTGATAGCATATGATTGTCTCTGTAGCTGCAAGTATATCCCTACTGTTTAACATCGCGGTCAACCTCCATTGTGGCAAGTAGTGCGCTTGGGTCTCTACAGCGTCAAAGCAAACAATGTATGCATCAAAAATATTTTGGAAACCATTATCAAGTTGCTTATACCAGCGCGAGATGGCTATTCCTCACCGAGAGTTTTGGACTGCTGTACGCACACCCTTGAGTATAATGTTTTAATTCCGTATCCCGTGTAGCAACAAATACAAGTGCTCCACTTAGAAAGAGAACCAAATCTTGAACTACTCGTCTACTTTCTTGCAGCTATGGCAGTCCGTACGTGCAATTAGAGGTGACGATCTTAAGCGCGAACAGTTTGCACAAGATATGCACTATCTCTTTCTACTAACATCTACAAGGGCCAAGCTTCTATCAAGTATGCGATTTTTACTTGTGTCTGCTCTATTCGTGTCCCGTCTGGTGAGTTGCTTATCATGCCATTCAGGTCAACACTCCCAAGGAGATGTCAGCGTATCCGAGAGGGTGGCGGAGGAGATAGTTCAAGAAGCAGGAAAACTGTCAACTGAGGTGATACACACTCTTCATTTCACCGCTTTCGACAAATATCTGTTGTTCTCGCTTCATTTTAAACGCCTCGAACAATACAACCTCCTGTACGCAAATCCAATAATGATATAGGCTCGCCACTGAGCTTCTGTTCGCAGGGTATGTATGCAGCTGTGAATAATCACATATCCTCGTCACTAGTGTCGTTGGCAAGGCACATGCGCCAGTTCGAGTTTGAAAATGCAAGGCTCGACAAAGCAGAGGAGCACGGCCACTCAAGCACAACAACTAACTCAGTTGAAGTATCCCCTCAGCTAGGGAATCAGCATGCAGGCTCAGCTGCCGCATCGCACACTGCGGAAGATTTAAAGCAGGAGCGTCAAGCTGACGAGCCCATGCCCTTTGAACCATCTAGGCTCCTTGCCGGACGACAAAAAGTGATGGATAAGGATACAAGGAACTCGATACTGTCTAAGCTCACGCCGCAGTCTCACGGGCATTCTCGTACTCTCAGTTGCGACGAGTATAGAGCGGCCTTTGAGCCGCTTCTGGGGTTCAAGTTGACCGTTCAGCCTTCTGGTATCGACAATATCGAGGCAGGCGATGGTGTATGGCTGGAAGGGACTGCGGAAATGGGGCAGGTAGTTGCAGTGCAGCCCGGCGTCGTATACTCGCAAGCCTTTCATATGTATGCGTCTGACCTTCTACTCCGCTGTACAGCACGTGATATAAGATTGTTATTGAAACTCCATGTCGTCATGCAGGGAGATGATAAACTTCCCGAACGTGTCTCTGAACAACGATTTCATCCTGGCTCGCTATGACAACACCCTGGTGGACGCGCTTCCGTGGAGCCGGGGCCAGCAAGCTGAAGGCGAGCCATGGGTATGTGCCCGACAGCCTCTTGATTACAGCCTGCATCTCTTAGAAGGGCGCCATCCTCTAGCACTCGGCCATTTCATCAACCACCCTCCAAAGAATCAGAAACCCAATCTTGTCATCGCACCTGTGGACATCCCCCCCTCAGGTGTTGGCCAAGCTCACCTCTGCCATTCTCATGCATTCCTATTCACCGAACGTCACAAATCCTGCCGTAATTCGAACATTCTTGAACACTGGAACGTTGCTATTTGCTCCAGAGGCTGTCAGTTGTCAGTCAGAAGGCCTGGTGATACAGCAACCATGATTTAAGTTTCTTGATGACTTTGTGAAGAATTAACATTTGAATTACCCACTGTTTGGTCATTTAAGGCTTATCTCTAACAATCAAAGCTCCCCAATTCAATATCAAACTGTTTCACCCATCACTAGCAAGCGGTCAACCCTGCATGGTGTGATTCAAAACATCATGGTACACATGCATGGTATCCTCCCCTCCATGCATACATTTTGAGCCCCTGATGAAGATCTGGCCTACAGCATACGGCACTATAGTGCTGCTTCACACTGAGAGGACATAGCACATGGTAAATACGTACATACCCTGGCCAAGAGCTGCAAGCATGTACCATGTACAACTTGCGGAGCATTATGAAAAGAAAAGAAAAGTACTTAATATTTAATTATTAACCAGTAGGGCCCTTCCCTGTGTCATTATACATAGGGTTCAAATGGGTTCCGGAACCCTTTTGAGGTAGACGCAGAAAATCCTCCTAGGGGTCTAGTGCACAATACACAATCATGTTACTGGGGTGTAACTGTTACCATTCACGTCAGAATGACAGACGGTGTGGACAACCAGCGTTTGTGAAAGAGCACAAGAACAATATTTTCTTCTTTCAAATATTATCTTTAGCCAAATTCCATTCTGGGTGTGGTGGGAGGGTGAGTGCAGCATGTGCCAGCTAGGGTGGCTGCCACCTGTACATGTTAGCCTCTGTGTCCATTGGAGTGCTTGTCTATCAGGATGAAATACCTTGTGCTAATTTCCTTCCACATTACTCTCATGAGATGGGCATGGATCCATGCATAGCCCATTTACT
>JAULKQ010002815.1:0-16373 GCA_032356285.1 Smithsoniella earleae
CACGCGGAAGCGCGCGCGGGTCGCCGCGCTCCACGGGGCCTGCGCCATGGCTCTCGACTGCTGACGGCAATCCTGCATGCATGCGTCTTCCTTCTAATCAACACTGAAGAATCCCAACCCTCTGTCCACAACTTACTAGAAGTCACTAAAATCGTACTATTTCGGTTACTATTTTTGTTTGAAGTTTTGCTTTCAGGTTTACGGTAAAGGATGAGTTGTACCTGATTGCAATTGCAGTATCGGGGAGGGAGGATCTGTGCAACAATAGGCTATTTCGTGTAAGAATAGGATCTCTATGTTCTACGCTGAGTGTTCGTGTTGTTTGCATTCTTATGACTTGATTCCGTGGCATCGTATGTACATTTGGGACCGCTTTGGGTACGTTTGGCGAGGTGTTTAGCATTACGTGCTTCCTTGCCTGGAAGTCGTCTATTTTGAAGCAGAAGAGTGTACACTCTGCTCCCTGTAATTACAAGGGGCCTTTGAACGGAGTTTTGGCTGCATTATTCGATTTGAAACAGCACTGTCGGTGTGAACCACGTATCGTCCTAAACGATCCCCCGATGCTTCAACGGCACGAATTAGCGTACAATATGGTATATCAATGTGATAAATAGCGTACAACAACTATACGATGCTCTATGTGTCATTATATCCCAGCAGTGCGCCGCTGCGAGGGATCCTATTTGATCACCACACAAAGCTCCCTGGTAAAGGCTCCAAATCCGCGGCGACCAAGCACAATACTTTAAGCTCTTATCGTCTGTTATGGAGCCTGTTGGGCAATTGGACAAGGGGAACCTTGTGCATGCGCCTCGCGGCCCGCTGTGGAATTCGATGTACATCAAATGTAGCGAGAGGGTAAAGAATACAACGTTGTCAGGATGAGCTGGAAAGGTCTTGTGAGAGGGTTGTCAGCGCTATTCTTACTTGAATCTAGCCGTAGGTCAAGGGATCCATTGCAGCCCTGTTGAGAGTGCGTGCGAGGTCACTCAAGTGTACACTATATAGCCGACAACGTAAGATCTCAGACTATTAAATTCGGAAGGGTTTGGCGCTTTTCCAACAAGCCCCCAATCGAGCGAATAAATTCATCAAAGCTTTCAAGGCCAGGAGTATGTATCTTCTCGCGTTGGAAGACCGTTCTCAATAAATCAATAATATTTCTTGTCGACGATGTTTATAGTACGGACACTTCGGCTTTCCATGTTTCGATGTACAGGTCGTGGTTCAGAGCAACTGTTTAAGTGCTGGTTCAAAGCGAACAAGGCGACGAAAATGCAATTCGAAGACCCCGAGCAACAATAGGGAGCATGATGTACACTCTTTCGCTTCAAAACAGACTACGTGCCTTGAAGGAAGCACGCATGGCTGAACTTCTCCGGTAAGGCACCCCACCGCATCCAAACCTGGGCCAGCTGAGCACAGAATGCGATCAAATTTATAATTACGAGTTGAAACAACAATAAGAGTATTCAGAGTCGAAATTCACTTCCAGGTATAGACTATTGCGTTCACTTAGCGAAGACATGTGCGGTCAAGCTTGTCTGTGATGACAGCCGCTAGAACTCATATGATACAGCAGGACATCGATTGTAGAGTTTCCCAGTGCAATCAAGATATCAATGCACTATTTTCTGCAATTGGCGATCGCTGTTCATATGTGTAAGGTACATAAACTGTGCAATAAACCTGCTGCAGAAACCCCTCATGCTGAGAAATCGCAACATCAGAAACGGGCCTCTAGCGTCCAGAGTGGCGCTCCAATTGACACCTCCATTAAGAGTGGTCAAAACATATAGTATCTCTTTAGCCTAATTCGGTTTTCACAATGCGCATCTTTCATGTTTTCGTGAAAACACGCGTTGTTGCACAGGCCCTCTGTCCCCGATACAATTGGCTCGAACCCAACTAATAAAGAGAACATACGATACATGGATCCGCGCAGCATCAATGAGGCTTTGACAAGTAAACCATTAAGTTCATGGCGTTACGTCTACGATTGAACTGTGCTGATCCTGATTTGAGTTCGGCAGACTTGCATCAACCCCTCTGTTGCGCAGATCCTCGATCCCCGATACTGGAAGTGCTATTAATTTAACGCGCAGTGCGCACGTGTTCTCTGTGGGCTCAAGGTAGAGAAAGCACAAAAAGTCAAGAATCGTTCGTGACTTGTGAACTCAAAATTAGGGATCGACCACGATAGGCAGGACTTAAAGCTGCTTTGAACGTGAATGTTGATCGCTGGTTCAAAACCAGTCTCACTGTAAGGGTAACACCTTCCAAGGCTCCGAAAAAGAACACAATGTCTCCTCAAAACGAGTGGAGACTTGAAATCAGTGAAAACACTTGGTACAAGCGTAACACGCTGAAAGGCTGCATGCTCACAGTGGTTGAGAAATGCGGATATCAAGCGTGAAAGCGAAGACATTCTATTTGAGCAGAAACCAAGTTGGATCGGGACAGATGGCAGCTCTAAAATAAAGGTTACCACCACACAGTTGATCTCAAAGCTAGACTCTCAGACCGTTGCTTGAATAAGTTAGGCTTGGGGAGCTCATGAGCCACAATTCCACTCCGTATGACCTGGACTTGGCAAGGGAGAGAGTTGCAACTGTAGCACAAGGCCCGCATTTAACCTACCTAGATTGATGGAGAGTTAAAACTTTTTCGAGCAGAAAGTTAGTGGGTCGATCCATCGAATTGTTCTGTCGTGGTAATATGTACTGAAAAAAACATCATCACCCACGCCTGGTACTTTGAACATACCGTAGCCGTGGAGCCTTCAGTATTACTATACGCTCTGCCTTCAAACAAAACACTGCACCATTCACCGAAGATATGGTACCTACAGCTGTTTTACGGTAACGTTCAAGCAGTCTGCTGATTATACTCGGCGAACCTGCAACCAACAGCGCTCACGTTGAAGCATTCGGGACATGACAAGTCTACATCCCATTTAAAACAAAAATCCATGCGCGATATTCTTTGTTGGCCGTGAAAATCATGTTTGACAACGGGAAGACGTCATTCACACAAAGCTGCTTTGACTGCATCGTACCACGGGACATAAACCATGGATTTCTTGTGAAACATTGACCAGTATTTACTTATCACTGTAATGGCTCTCGTTAGGAATAAGTAGCGCGTAAGGAGCGTCGGCTGCAAGTAGTAGCGAGTGCATCGGCGAACAGTGAACATACGAACACAGTAAAAGCTCTGTAAGCTGTAGCCAGGAGAGTACAGATTAGATAAGAGCACTGGCACATGTGAACCAGGCACCAAAGTGGTCCCCCGTAAACCTTATCCTCTATATCTTAAAAATCTTATTTTAGAGATTTTAGAGATTTTGGGGATGGAGGAGTTACTACTGAGTTCGGATTCGGCTAGAAGATAGTATGATCGTCCAAGTACTGCGTGCGTATCATACATGCAGAACAAAAAGCTTGATCCCCGTGCTCCACGTCAGCTGCGAGAAGGAAATCTGCACAATGCGCGCATATGGGCGATTATGCACTTTCATACCTTGTTCTTTTACTAGCGTTTGTAATCTAACGAGTCTGTCGAGCATATCAACGAAATATCTTGGCGTACGTCCACGTGATCGAGAATGTCAGCAAGCGAATCGCGGCCGCAAACTAAAGACTGCGCACAGGCATGATAATCCACTAACAGGGAAACAATGATTGGTTATCAATTGTAGCTTTGTAACTCTCTCCTTTGCTGTTGTTTAACACTGTCTGAAGCCAGGACGAACTCGCTCTCTCGAATCGAAACGTGAGTGTGTTGAACGGTTTTAAGCGTTGAAAGCTTGCAACTTAGAGCCGTTGCTCAAGTCTCGTGAGGGGACTTCTCACAACCGCCACTATCTCGAAGTGTTGCCTTCACCGATCTAAAAAGGTTCCCGTCGATTTTAGAGCAGCATGGGTTGCTTTCCAACCCGTGCCTTGCAAGCATGTACACTTTACAGTGTAGAGTTGCATGCGTCAGCTAAGCTTAACGAATCAAGGTTGAATTCAATATCGAAACAGCCTGCATGCAAACTCTAGCATATTAAACTATAACTACATTTTCTTTTATACAATTGACTCATTCATATTCTAGTTGGGATTCAGGCTCCACACCGTGTCAATCAGCACAGTGTATACCAGCGTGGCAACAAGTCGCATTGCGATTGTTGTTGCATGCCTGACCCTTTTATATGTTCTTCGAATCCTGTCAGAGTTCTACGTTTTGGCTTTGGTTGCATCCACAACGGTTCTCTGTGTGTTTCTAGGTGGCTGTGATTCATTTCGAACTGCAGGAATAGTACGTCACCGATCCCATCGAGTTACGTTCACAAGTTGAATTAATTAAACTACAGTAGATTGTGGGTATGCGTAACGCCTGGCATGCTGCTACCTTGCACTTGGTGACAGGCTCTGTGAATTGACGTGCTACGAACAAGTGGAGTGAAGGAGCGTGTGGTGAGAGCGGGTATCGTTCATGTAGGATACACCATAAGCCATTTTGAACTCATGAGACCACTTCTGGCGCGATGGTAAATATGGGCTGCAGTTCGAGTCCGTGAGAACATGTGCCCGCAAGGGGTATTTTCGACATCTCTAGAATCAGCACTGTATCTCGAAACGAATAAGCCGCCAGCAAAGTTTAAAATATGAATGCTGAGGTGTTCTGCGAAAGTTTTCTTGTTGTACTGTGCCTTAGGTGGCTCTTGAGAAGACCGGAACCTGGGGCCCGAATTTTCAAATCCGACCGTTGCCAATTGCAGCGAGTGAACAGCACGGAACGATCCATGAGGACACCTGGAATCATTATAACAAAGGTTATTCCAAACTGTTTTATTTCTTTCAAGCTTATAATCTCTCGAAATATGTCAACATGCCCTCATCAAATCGAACAGCGGATATGGCTTGCATGTACCAGCTCCATAAGAAAAACACTTCTGTTATTGCAATAGTGTGAGGATCTTGCTGAAGCCCTTCGTGCGCAAATACAAGCTACATCCAGTATCCAAACGTACATTCTGTACTCGATAATTCGGCCACTAATATTCAGCGGCACTGGGCGTTCCAGGTATCGTGAAGCCAAGGTACCGAGTTCACCACAACTCGGTTACATGTTCGGAACGCCGAAGGTCCGTATACTCGCTCAACTCAGCCTGCTTTACACCACGATCTCTTTGAATCCTGACATCAAATACATCTGGGTGTGCCTCTGTCCACCTCTTCAGCAGAGGACGAAAGGCTAGCGATGACGCAAGAGCATCCTCGCTGCTCATACACTTGGACTGATTGTCTGCCGCTCAGGAAGGAATTTAAATTGTGTTTGGACTGTTAAGAGTGCGTGCGAGGTCGCTGAAGAGTGCACGACATAACCGACAACGCAGACATGAACAAGAGGACTGCCTGGAGCATCAAACATACCTTTAATGAAGAACAAGGTGCCACTTGTTTTGCCTGAAACCATCTTGTGAGCTCTCTTTGCGCGATGCCACAAGCTCTGTCTCTTCTTGTTTGATTGCGAAGTCGAAAGAATTAGACACCAGGTGTGCAGAAAGGTGCTGACAGCTGACTGCGTGACCAACAGCCTTCCGAGGTCGACCGCTCTTACTGCCGTCTTCGATGATATGCGCTGCCCGTAATGTTGAAAAAACTGTGCCTACTTCGAAGGACAGTCGTGTGCATGCGAGCGTGCGAGTGATTGAATCAGAATGCGTTGTTTTGTCTGTCGCATCTTAGGAAGCATACATTCTCCACGACAAGATACAAGTGATAGATTGCGAGAATCTGGCACGAATTGTGTTGAACTTTTTCGTCATGCTACGTGAAGGGACTCACTACCCGGAGTATAAATGACGTTCGCCTGTGTAGCTGAGCATCCGGCTAAGCTACCTTGTTACAGCAGTACTTGTACTTACCCACTGACTCATCACAGTAGCTATAGTGTAACAACACTTTTAGTGCGTGTGAGGTCACTCAAGAGTACACTATATAGTCACCAACACAAGATCTCAGACAATTAAATTCGAAAGGGTTTGGCCCTTTTCCAACAAGATGGCTGAGAGTGTGATATCTGTTCAGGCCTGTTAACAGTTACACGATTTGTCAACAGAAAACACCGGCTAATTGTAACAACACAATCTGTTGCATCACGTCAACAGCAACTACATACGTATTTAACGTTTTACCGAGGATGGGGCGTTCACATACACGAGTATCCCTGACGTTCTGCACGTACTTCTCCCACGTTTTTTCTTCAGCAAATGTTTGAAAAGCTGAGTTCGAGCTAGCACTTGCACGTTACTGTTGAGAGTGCGTTCGAGGTCACTCAAGAGTACACTATATTACCGACACAGTAAGATCTCAGACAATCAAATCCGAAAGGGTTTGGCGCTTTTCCAACAGTTACCTCTGGTAGATCACATATGGGCGTGCCGCAGTTTTTCTCAGATTTAAGTCTGAACCCGATAATCGAAAACTCGATAATAGAAAAGCTCGTTGAGCGAAAGTAACGAAATATCTCTCGATTCGCCAACTTCAACGCGTTTCACCGGACACTGCGTCAAAGAGCTAATTAATCTCATGCGAGCGCATGCGTTTTCTTGTGTCGACGCCTCCTAAGACATGTCCTCCCATGCTCACTGCTGCGTGCTGTGCAACGCATAAACTCGGAAGCTTGCCGTGCCGTTCCCGACAGTGACTTATTTTCAGGAAGAGGTAGCGAGACCGAGTACATATATGCTGTTTGACGCGAACCTTTTCAAAGACGCTTATTTAATTAGAGCCCATATGTGGAGTATTTTTTAACTACTACCAAGCCCATCTCAGTTTATCAGTCGATACATGGAGGGAGCCAAGAGCGATGAAACGCAGTCACTCCCAGACTTTGCTTCGCCTTTCGAACTGGACGGAAAAAAGCAAGAGGCTTTCACGTATGACGAAGGAGCCACCCTGTTTCCTTGTCGCACTACGTACGAGCAAGAGCTTGATATGCTGACTGGATCCATTCGCCGAAAGAAGAGCTGGTGGCTTAAGATACATAAACAAGAGCTCATTGACAAGTGGAGGGAAGAATTCGTGGAGCAAGCTGACATGCCTGAAGAGAACTGTAGAGAGCTGTTTGAATTTGCTGTCAAGGTGCGAACGTTTGTTCTACAGTGTAGTGTAGTCTACTGTAGATATGGATATCATTCTGCTACCTCTTAAATGACTGCTTATACTCTACAAGATAGCGATAAGACATTAATCGCTCGTGTCACAAGCTTTAGAGCTGCAAGCCCACTGTGATCTTGCATGTTAGTGATACACAGCACATGATTCCCAGATCCAAGGTTCACTTGCATTTCGATTGAATATACAGCAGGTTGGCCAAACTAAGTACGATGAGAGATTTTCGAATACACTGATTCACTTCGCACTGTTGTAAGAACCTCTCGGAGCGCACCTGGGCTACAGGATGCCATATTCAAGTGCTCCGCAATTCCGTTCAAATGGAAAATCCTTTCTCAAGATAGCTCATTCTTTCAGTGCATCGAACTTCTCTTTTGATTCCCACGTGGTCTACTCTCGTTGTGAAACAGATTCAACCGTTCGTCAGCATGGACTATTTAGTATTGTCGCAGACATTTTACCCGCAGTTGAAGCTCATTTTTGGAAAACGTATGTAGCAATTGAAGCATTTTGCCTCTCAATGCACACCAGATGGCATTCGACCGGCATCAGTTGCTAAAGTGTTTGAGAGCGACGCAATTCTGGACAGTGAGCTGAGAAAACATATACAGCAAGGGCTGAAGCCTCTCGAGTCCGCAGAGAAGGATTGGCATCCAGGATCCAACAAACAGGTGCTTGTTTCTCTGCTTCCCGTTCCAAGTTTCTTTGCTAGCACTGGACTTACATTCCTGCTAGAATTTCTTGCCTACAACGCTACGTTCCCGCATCTGAAGACTAAATATACACGTTTCGGCATTAGACGTGGGATTTGACAATGATTTCTCCTCGTAAACAGGAGCATCCACTGCACACAATCACAGGCTATTCTAGATTGTACGAGGTTGGTTATCTCACAACGGTCGTCAATAATATGTATACATTCAGGTGCTAGATTTGGTACACCCATCACTGTTCCCGCTGATCTATGGCGTGTCTCTCAAGATCAATGTGGCATCGTGTCCCGAGAAGAGTGGTGGGCTTCAAACGTTTTCTCTGGTATTTGAAAGGAACGATCCATCAATAAGTGAAGTTTACTCAGTGAATGATACCAGCATTTGCAGACACATCCGTTTTATTGGGCCGCAAGCGGCCTCGTACTAGAAGCGCTGCGGCTGGGGCCAGGAATAGAAACGCCACGAACGAGCCTGTGCAATCAGAATTTGGCAACTGGAAAAAGTATATTGGGTCTGGAGAGAAGGTGGTCTTTCCTGCCGGGATCAGCAACAAGAAAGGGGTGCGCAAGGAGTTCATCTCTGAGAAATTCCAATGGCTCCCAGCGGATATAGCCGTTGATGGTGACGGGGTAGTGACTTTCTTATCGTACGTGAATAACATGCACCCAGAGTGGCACTCGGAGCTGTACTCAGCAACAGCAACGCTGCTCACTCGCTGCATCCCACTCTTCGAACGCACCCTCGCAGTTTCTACAACTAAATCTATAGAGAAAAGATTCGTAACCATTGGTACGAGTCTCTGGTCACCCACACAAGACGAAGCGTTCGACATCCTAAATATGGAAAATGTTGAGGAGCTCGACGATGACGAGGATTTGGATGAACTATGGCGTCGAAATAGGGTTCTGATTAACCCTACCATACCGTCCACTTTTGACCCGCCAGAAGATCCGTCTCCCGTTTGTCTGCGTAATCGCACACTGCAGGTATTGTTCACTTGCGTGTCTAAGGGGTTGCAGTCTGCTTGCGAGAACACCGGAGTTATAGTTGGCATAACCCTCTCTCTTGGACGCAGGTGATTGTTAAGTATGCATCTATAGTGTTGAAGCCCGGCTCTTCCAAATATCCGGGAGGCAGCTGGCATGTGGAGGGCATGGCCAACGATAACATCGTGGCGTCATGCATTGCGTACATTCACAACGAAAACATCACTACGTCGCGCTTGGCGTTTCGCACTGCAGTAGATTGCCCTGAGCACGACCAGTACGGTGCGTTGCTGTCTTCTGTAACGTGCGACATCGCTCTCGTTCTCCAGAATTTTAGACCCGCAACTTTTGGCAGTGTTTCAGTCATATATTGTGAACTGGTTGGGTTACAGAAAGATGTGCAACTGTGCACAGTTGTGTATCTTGTGTATAGATGAAGATGGGGTGGAGTTGACTTACGGGCTATCGAACGGCGGGCCGCTTGTAGAAGACCTCGGGCATATTCTCTGCGAGCAGGGGCGGGTTGTAGCCTTCCCGAACATTCTACAGCACCAGGTACAACCGTTTGAAGCGAAGGACCCGGAAAAACCCGCAGAAAGATTGCAGCTTATTGTACAGTGTTTATGAAGTCTTCACACTTTGATACCTGTGATCTGTACACAAGTTCCGTTTAGGTATTGGGTAGCTCGATAAAGTCCGACTGTAAGAAAGTCAGTGAAAGACCCACGTTGGCTCTGGCCCGGGTCACTAACTCATTCACGTTACAGGAGAACTCGGCAAATTTGAGCATGTACACAAGCACACATGACACACTCCCAAAGTTCAGGACAAGCATGCTGGAAACAGAAGCACTATCCAGATATTGTTACACGCAGCATGATCTGATCACTGCTTCACAATTTCAAGCCTGTACTCCTGTACACATCATGCGAGTACACGATGTAAATGTATCTCATGTATCTCGAGATAATCTTGTTCCCCGGTACCTAGGCATGCGCTAAACTGAATTTTGGTTTTGTGCTTACGTAGTACTTTCGGACAGTTTTGAAAGGTAAGGCGAGTGCTTTCCTTTTTCTGTTCAATTAAATTTTCTCAGGGGAAAGCAAGTGCATACAGAAACGGCGAATTGCCTGATTTAAGCAGTTCCCAAAGGCTTGTAACATACTGGAGTTCGACTGAAGATGATCGAGCCAGTAATCATAAAACACAAGAGGCATCCACGTATGCAATCTATGATTCTCAACACACTTTCCTACACTCCTCACCAGAGTTGATCACAAGTACAACTCACTGAAACAAATCACGAAGGGTTGCAGTTGACAAGTTACAGCATTCAAGCTTGGCCGTGTACGCCAGTGCTACCATCCTGCAAGCCCAGCAGGGTGTTCACAGCCTGAGCAACTGCCATTTGGTGCTCCAGCTCCACGTCTTGCAGCTTGATAGAATGATATCGATTCCACTTCTTGAAGTGAAGGTACAGGCTTCCTGTTTGGCCCAACCGTGGCCACACTTGCCTTTCCAGTCTTACCTGGATAACAGTGAGATGAGAAGCTCAACCACTAACAACCAGATTCGCATCAAACCTGGTGTCATTTCCCTGATCATCAGGTTTTACACGAGCACGGGGCGCGATAGTTGTGTACAGATCCTATGTGTCCACCTGAGCGTCTTCAACCAGCGCGAACACGATACACAAAGACATATCCGTTTATGTATGCTTATCCGATAAGTTACAGTGTACTGAAGGTTTCAATCTCAAATGGAGGTCAGCAACAACTGATAGCAAGTGGAGCCACACCTCGCAGCCGAGGAGCTGATCAGTGAGTCCTCCTGTGATTTCCCTTTCTTGACCCTGAAGATGATCAGCTCGATCGAATTGTTCCAGCCAGCTCATCATTGTTGTCCAGCGCCGAGACTTGGTGAGCTTCCACCTTGTACCAGCCACAGTGAGCGAGTAGTGATGGTACATGAAGCGAAGCTCGCAGACAACGGCGATGGTGACAAGCACCGCTGCGTACAGGAAGTTCCAAAGAGCTAGCAAGTATATCGCCCTGCCATGTGTTATCTCTTCATCACTGAATATCCCGCACACGTGAGTGTAGTACACAACCATCCACACACTGAGCTGCACAGCAAACTCAGCGTTACATATCGCTGTGTACAATATTAGCGCACAACTGAATCCATCACGATACAGTAACACCGCGTTACAGCCGACTCGGATGCGACGAATCGCGCCACTCACGAAGTGAAAGCAAAATTCTGTGGCAGTTTCCATACAAATGGGGCCTCGTTAAAGAATGTACGCCAATTGCAGTTCACAGCTGACATCAGTCGAGCGTTGACTGTATCTCATTCACGATCATTAGCGCTACCACAAATTCTGATTGTTAAAATTTTTAAAGAAAATTACAAACTTCCAGGTCACGCGGAAAATCCTTTTGCGCATACCTACTAGCCTAGTACACTGTGTACAGGATATTACTAAGGCGTAACAGTTACTCTCGACCTCTGAACGATGAGTGGACGTTGTGGAAGACCAGCGCTCGCCGAGGAGACGCAAGAACAATGCATGGTACGCTCATGCATTGTCATTAGCCAAGTTCAATTTTGGTAGAGTTACTGTAGTTTGTAGGCACAATGAGTGAGCCACTTTCGGGAGCTACCACATGCATACATACCAAGCTGTATGCCCCTTTCAGCGACTTCATACCATTTTGAAATGCCTTGTACTACTCTTTCTTTCACATTATTTACATGAGACGGACGTATATCCATGCATGCTAATCGATGTTTCCTCCGATTTTCTGCTACTCGAAACCCGATTGCGATTTTCCTCCATGATCCAGGCGCTGGTGGATAGACATTACACTATTCGGGAACATTCCATGGTCGAATGGGCCAAAGACATTAGAAAGAAAGGTGTGTAGATACGTAACATATAATCGGTGGTATTATTATGTTCATCACGCCTGCAGAGAGATTCGGGGCAAACTGAGTTATGCGTACCACAAGAGTAAACCAAAATTTGCTGCGCCTGGCGTGGCACTTGGCCGAAACGACCTGTGTCGAAGCGATCAACGGGAAGCGGAAGTCAGAAACGTGCTCAGGATGCAAGCTCTTCTCCCATTTACACTTCCATTTTCCTGTTTGCGGGCACTTGAAGTTTCGTTCGCGTACTGCCCTCTGCTGCTGCTCCAGCATTGCATGCGCAAATTCAGTAGCACCGCGAACCGTGTTACGGCTTCTGTACAGACCACCTAGATGCGTGTTCTCAAGACTAGCAAAAATGGAAGGCCGAGTTTCATTCACCATCGCCCCAGGATTCCCACAGCCGTGCTTCTCCAGATACCTGTTGATAGCACTTACGACAGTCTCGGCGTTCTGTGGTATATTGGCACCAGAATTGGGGTCCCAGATGAGCCTAGATAAAGAAAACGCTCCAACTGATGTAGAAAGAACAACATCGAGTGGACAGGAACCCCTCCCACAGTGAACCTTCCGAACCACTACCTGGATCGAACAATTCGACTGTCTCACGCAAGCTCAGGCTCGACAACTGGCACCCAAGACCAAGGCACATTCCATTGTGATGATTCAAGGGAGCTCGTGCTTACCTTTGCACCTTGAACTAGACCTAGATACTCGCTCTCTTTTGTCCCAAGCATTCCCTTCGCAGCTGGCTTCCGTGACCCACCCAGTGACCACACTCCAGAAGGAGTGATTCGCATGTACAGGTTTTGATCAGCGTACTCCAAGGCTAACATGATCGGAAGCAGAAGTGCAAGATTGCTGGCAGCGGCAAGAATGCTCTGCGTGGATATAGGAGGGACGAGAGATACCGAGCAAGCGAACAGGAGAACAAAGTAAAACGCCAAGGAAAAGAAGAACCGTTTTCGAATAAGTGCAATGACAAGGTCGTTTCCGTCTACGGAAACCTCCACTGCTGATGGCGCCATTGGAACATGGGGCGTCAGCCTCCAAGGCCTTGAAAATTTCTGCTGGATTTCCATCCTTGTCTTCATATCATCTTCATCTGTTTGTTCTGGTTCGGTCTTGACTGAATCAGTGGATCCATCTGTGTGTACCCGCAAGTCGTTCTCGATGCTCACAGATTCTGGCCCCAAGTGCATTTCCACGTGGGCGTTGATGTCGTGCACTATGTTCTCCATCACTGCAAGCGGAAGTGAAGCTGTTTTCGTAGATCTGTACATTTCGATCTCTGTGTCGATGAGCGGAGCTGCTTCCAACTCGCAGGTTGGCTGGTGGCACAGCACAAGTGCTGTAAATAGCTTTCCATCATCCCAGCCGGCAAATTTCACCTGTACGCAAGATGCATCCAGCATAACGACAAGAGATCAAGAATGTGCGATGCGCATAGTGGCACCAGGTACGTAAACGGAGGACAAAGTTCGATAACCAAACCAAACGTAGTCTATGGTCACAAAACACGCGATTTTTTCTTTGCAGGAATACACAATATTTAACTTTATCTTACCTTTGCGCCACGAAGATCGACTAGCGGCTGCAAGTGGCGTGATTTTCCCCACTTCCAACCTGCCCTACCGACGACCAACTTCCCGGCGGGGAACACAAAATGTGCTGTAGAGCCATCAGCGTTATACCAAGTATAAAATGAAGTTTCGTAGCAGTGTCTTAGGGCAGAATTGATTCCGCAGGAACGCCAGGGCTGTGCCAGTGGACTTGAGTTGTCCGTGTCCGACATCTCTTCTCTTTCCATGGGCTTGGCACAATTTACCATTGTACGAGTAGATACTTGCAACTCAACCGCAGTAACAATATCAATCACTTGTGCTGATGAGGGAACACAGAGTCGGTGTCCTGGCGATGTGTCGTATCTCCAAATATCCTCCTCATCAACTGGTGTACTGTCAGCATGCATGGAAGCGTAGATTGTATCAAAATACCGCTATAAAAAGCTCGTTTCTCATAAGTGCAGGGATCTTCATTCATTCGGGACTTATCTCTGAAAGTGAGATATCTTGGAAAAAACAAGGCTTCTGGGCTAACGCGCGGAACTATTGATGTCAGCCTGTACGTAATGTTTATTTCGCACCCTCCCTGGCTCATGGTATGCGCACAGATATCTAGAATAATGTTCCAAATTCAGTATATATGCTTTTAGAAACATCGTTTGTTCTGAAGAGCATCAAGCGCAGCAGCTAAGATGACCATCATTATCATGTGTGAGTCGTTTGCAGAACGTGCAATAGTCATGCATATCAGGGAGGATGGCCAGCTGAGGTAGTCACACACATATACGTTTCCTTAGACAATTTGAAATTATTTGGAATCTTTTATCCATCATGTAAGGCCAACTATGTCTAAAGCCAGCCTCTTTCGCACGTTCGCTAGGGTTCTTCTTACCGTATGCGGCCGTACTGAATTTGAAGCTGCGGCATGAAGGTTCTTGGGACGAAAGTGAAATAAAACTTTTCCGTTTCAGCCCGAAAACGGGCTTTGGCATGCAAGATGACAGTGCAGGTTGCGGCAGGCAGGTCCGGCTGGGGGTCTGTCTGTTCGAAGGCACCATACCGCGTAACGCAGGGTAGGCGTATGCTACAGCCAAGATTGAAAGTGCTCGAACAGATTGCGATTGAGATCAAACTCAAATATTAAATACAATATAACCCTACTCATTGTCTGGATAAGCATCGTAGCAGAGAGGGTTACAAGTTCAAGGGTCACTCATTCGCACAGACAGCAAGCGAGTCTCAGCACGATTAAATGAAGGACAATGAATCCTGCATAGTATCACAACGTTGACAGCTCGCACTCAACTACGTATACTGCTCTGTTTCAATCAGACTGGATCGCGCGTCGACATCATACCTTAGTGTTGATGCCAGGTTTGATGTCAGGCAATCTAACTGAGCTACGAGGGAATGGTGGACTTGTAAACACTCTTCGAGTGCAGTCGTTATGAAATGTTTTCCACCTGCAATGGTGCTACCGAGATGCGCAAGCACTCTCTGCAGGTGAGGATTATCTGTTCTTCTTGCAGGTGTGTTCGAAATGACAAAGAACAATGCTAACTCTTTCACAGCAGCATTTACTTGTGTCATAGAAGGCGAGGGCATTGTTTCTTGTTCACCTTTCTACACATCGGGCTCATCACATACTTTTACTGTGTTTCCGTCCTCGATCTCCGAACGCTCACGCTTACACACGTCAAAGTACAACCACCAGTGGGAAGGCTTGCACTGAATTTGCTTCCTAGACTGCAACTTGCTGCACAATTCCTCTCTGCGCATTGGCTGACTTCTCTCCATCGCTGCAGCTTATCTATCCTTCTTACTGTTCCTTGTGGTTGCAGATGGAGAATGGAGCGCCAATGAAAGTTGTAAATAGAAACAGCAGCCATTGGAGAACTTGTGCGCAAACACTGAATGTGATCCTGAATTTGATGTCGCTACTCGCCAGGCAGATCATACCCAGGCGTAAGTTGGGCATAGGTGGTGAAAAACAGGGTTCACGCACCCTATGCGTTGGACGTGCCTGAGCTCTTTCTTCTTTCAGACTGACTGTGATACTACGAGATTATCACAGGTGCATATATGTCAAGTGTCTGATAAGCATGAGAATACGCGTCGTGAGCAACCAAGTGTCCTCAGGTGCAGGCGCTTTTGAGGATTTGTCACATTGACGGGCCCCAGTGAGGGGTTAGGGGTACTCACAGTGAACGCCGGACTCCAAACGCACACTAGTTCACAGGACGCTTATTGAAGCGTATATTTAAATTGGGTCTCGCTTGGTTCCATTCCTACATAGTTGAGATACTAAGGCGGGAAAAAAAAGCCACAGTAACTCCGGCCCGGCGCAACAAGTTGCATCAGTGACGCTGGATCCTACTCTAAGATCCAATAGCAGATGCTTCATGGTAAGGAGTTTAATACACAGAAGCATTCTGTTTAACGCATGGTGGTAACGCAAAATCAGAACCGTAAACAGCGCCAACCTACCATACGCCTGCGATGCAGATCTCCGTGGCTGGAGATCTGTAGGAATGCACAAGTCATTCAAATATGTCGCGCTAGCTTTAGTACACTTTTGTAATATATAATTTCTTCTGTTCGAGATATTTGTGATCTGGACAGTGTTACGACCGTGAAGTCACGTCGGGTACAACAATACATGTGAATCCGCAAAGTTGAAAGCTGTTGAACTCTTGCATCCAATCACAAGTCCTCTAAAGCAATAGCCTTCGGTACACCAGCCCGTACTACATGAAGAAACAAACTCAGTACACAATACGAAGTGAAGGCATCCAAGCAATATGTTGTCTCATGGAGAATAACACGCAACCTCGCACTGGCAGTTTCATCAGGGCGCTTCAGAAACAATGCACTACCAAACTCTGGCGAGTATAGCAAGTGTAACTCAGGGTCTCGACCGTGTTTACATACTCATTGAAGGTGGTAGAATCCCCTTCACAGCTGTTACTCTCGGATTTGAATTCGAAACTTCAAGCGGAAGCACAA
>JAULKQ010002826.1:5107-16373 GCA_032356285.1 Smithsoniella earleae
CGTGAGCGTGTAGGACTGGAAGTCCGTGAGTCCCTGCGTGTCCGTCACGGTGACGCCGACGGCGTGCGCGCCGACATCACCCGAGGCGGGGGTCCAGGTAATGCGTCCCGTCGCCGGGTCGATGGTCATTGCGGGCGGTGCGCTCGAGAGCGCGTACGTGAGAACGTCGCCGACGTCGGGATCGAACGCGAGCAGCGGATAGAGGTAGGGGAAGCCGACCGTGGCGCCCGGGTCCGGCTGCGAAAGGATCGCCGGCGGGAAGTCGAGGGGCGCCGTCTCCAGGAAGACGGTCGCGACGTTGGAGTCGGCCAAGCCGTCGTTGGCCACGTAGGTGAAGCTGTCCGTGTGGCCGGTGCGCTCCTCGGGCAGAGGCACGTTCACGCGGTAGTTGTTCAGACCCGACGTGAGCCAGTTGATGGGCTCGGGAGAGGGAATGCCGCCGCCCTCCTCGACGTTCGTGATCCAGTAGGCGACCTGGTTCCACTGCGAGCGCGTCTGGGCCCAGCTCCCCGTCGCGGGTCCGAAGATCCGCGTGCCGAGGTCGGCCGTGAAGAAGATGCAATGGGTCGCGACGACCTCGGCCTGCCCGTCGAGGTCCACGTCGGCGACGAGGGGTTGGTACTGAGAAGGACGCGCGGAGCAGCCGGACAACGTGGCAGGAGTCTTCGCGAGAAGCCGGCCGGTCAAGCCGTCGTAGAAACGCAGGTCGTCCGCGTCGTTGTAGACGATCTCCATCACCCCGTCGCCGTCGAAGTCGAACGCCGTGACCCCGTCGCCGGACGACGTCCTGCCGACGGGCGACGTCCACTCGAGGTCTCCGTCGCGCGACCAGACGCGCACGCCGAGGCTGCCGGCGCCGACGATCTCGGGCTCGCCGTCTCCGTCCACGTCGGCGATGGCGACAGGACCGTTCGAGACGTCGTTGACCTGCCACTTCTCGACACCGTCGTGCTCGAAAGCCCAGGCGTGGCCCCAGCGGCTGATCAGGACGATCTCCCCGTAGGGATCGTCGTCGAGATTCGCCACCGCGGTGAACAGGGGACCGCTGTTGTTCATGCTCCACTCGACCGTGCCGTCGGCGGAGTAGACGTCGTCGCCGTAGATGATCTCCGGCGCGCCGTCGAGGTCGATGTCGACGACGACGGGTGCCTGGGGCGGACCGTTCGTCCACCACCGCGTGTAGCCCTCGCCCTCCGCGTGGAAGACGACGTGGCCTTCGTGGTCGAATACGGTGATCTTGTTGCTGAAGTACCCCACGACGATCTCGACGTCGCCGTCACCGTCGAGATCGACGGGAACGGCGCTCGTGTTGCGCACACCGGCGCCGGCGCCGCCGACCAGATTGATCGGCTCGCTCACCCACTTGAGAGTGCCGTCGTGCTCGAACGCGGCGATGCGCTCGTGCAAGGTGGAGTTCGCCGACGCGCCCGGAATCAGGAGCTCGTTGCGTCCGTCACCATCGATGTCCGCGATCGTCGCGCTGTCGCTCGCGACCGAGAAGAACTGCGGGACGTCCGGCAAGCCGGTTTCGAGCGGGAAGGTGGGGATCTGGAACAACGCCTCGCCCGTCAACGCGTCCCACGCCGTCCAGCGGGTATTCGCGATCCCCGACGTGTTCGTCCCCTGGACGATGTCCATGCCGCCGGCACCATCGAGGTCGCCGATGGCGAGCGTCGTGCCCGTCAAGTACTCGCCGGAGCGTGGTCCCGTGATGTAGCGCTCGACGACGACATTCGATTCATACACCTCGCCGTCGCCGATCACGTGCAGCTCGGCAAAGCCCGGGTCGTCGCCTTCGTAGTCGCTCGAGAAGAAGCGCACTCGGCGGACACCCGGAACGTTCGGGACGGGCACCACGAGATCGCGTTCGGGATCGGGGAGCACGAGGACGCCGCTGCTCCACAATGAAGACCCGGACTCATCGAAGAGCTCGAAGGTGCCCGAAAGGAAGTCGGACCCGTTCGCGGGCGACCGAAGGCCGAACATCTGAAGCTCCTTCACCGTGACGTCGGCGTGGAGCTCGAGCTCGTAGAACGCTTCCCCCACGACGTTGTACGCCCGCCAGGCTGTAGAGAGGTCGTCGTCCGTGGTGTTGTAGGCGGGATAGTTGGGGAAGCTCGAGATGGCGTTCCAGAGCGGAGACGGCAGCGCGGTCGAGAAGTTCGCGTCGACGACCTGGACCGTCTGGAACATCCCCGAATGCTCGGGGACGTCGGGCGTGTACGTGAACGAGCCGTCGGCCGCGAACGAAAGCGTTCCGTGTGCGGGATCGGACTGCTTGGTCGCCGTGAGGGGGTCTCCATTCGGGTCCGCGTCGTTCGCGAGGACACCGGCTGCCGCAATGGACAGCGTTTGGCCGATGCGCGCTTCGTAGGAGTCGTCCAGGGCGACCGGCGGCTCCGGGAGGCTCGTCACGTCGACGATGAACGACTGGAACGTCGAGAGGCCCGCCGGATCGCGGGCGATCGCGACGACGTCGTGTCGGCCCGCATCCCCCTGGCCGGGCGTCCAGGCCACGAGGCCCGTGGACGGGTCGATGCTCATCCCGTTCGGGGAGGTCGCCAGCGCGAACGAGACGGCTTCGCCTTCGGGGTCGTCGGCGTCGATGTCGTACTGGTAGGGTTCGCTCTCTGCGGCACCCGTGTTCGGTGAGGTGAGGATCTGCGGCGGCCGGTTGATCGGGGTCGGGCTCGGCGACGGCGTGGGCGACGGCGTCGGCACCGGAGTCGGGCTGGGCGTCGGAGTCGGGGTCGGGCTGTGTGTCGGGGCCGGCGTCGGAGGAGGGGTCGGCGCAGGCGTCGGTGTTGGCGCAGGCGTCGCCGTCGGTGTGGGAGTCGGCGTCGCGGTCGGGGTCGGTGTTTGGGTCGGGGTGGCCGTGGGGGTCGGCGTCGGGCTCGCGGTCGGGATCGGGGTCGCCCCGGGCTCACCCGCCTCGATCGCGCCAATGTCGTAGTCCTCGATCCCGTCGCCCGTCCCATCCGCCGGGCGCACCTCGTCCCGGGTCAGGTCCGCGCGCAAGAGCGCTTCGTCGACCGCAGGAAGATGCGCGACGAGCGGCACCCCGGCATCGAGGGCCAAGGAGCCTGCCGCCAGGACGAACCCGTCGTCGGCCGTGTTCACGATGGTATCGGGGCCCGCGAGATCCGCGAAGATCTGGTCCGCGTCGTCGCAGCCCGGAAGCGCATCGACGGCCGGGCTTTCGGCGCCCGTCGGGCTGAAGTTCCCGTAGTCACCGGCGTCGAACGCCACGCGATAGTACTCGCCGCGGGTGTTGCCACAGACGAGGTTGCCGCGCACGTGCAGACGCTCGGACCGCGGGCTGCTTCGTCCCTGACGGATGCCGTAGCGGCGCAGGCCTCGCCCGTCGCCGTTGCTCAACACGAGATTGTTCAAGACGAACGCCTCGTGCGCGAACGCGACGTAGATTCCCGTGTGTCCGTTGTTCACGATGGTGTTGCTGACCACGTACTGCGGCCCATCGCCCCGATCGCCGATACGAATCCCGTCTCGACGCGTACCGAAGATCACGTTGTTCGCGATCACGGTGTCCTCGTTGAGATGAGAAACGGTGATGCCGCCCGAGCAGCGCGGGTTCCCGTCGGCGTAGATGACGTTGCGCAGAACGTGAATGGAGCGGTTCGCACGACGCTGGCCGCGGACTTTCACTCCCCGCCGGCCCGCATTGCGCACCACGAGACCGTGCAGAGTCACGAACGACGACCGCTCGATCTCGATCGACCAGCCGTTCCAACATCCGTCGCCCGCGGGACCGACGACGACACTCCCGTGCGGCGCCGACGCGTCCGGCCCGATGAAGATTCGGTCCGCTTCCGAGGCGTCGAGGTGGTCGTTCTTGTCTTCGACGGAGAACTGCTCCTCGTACTGGCCCGGAAGAATCCGAACGCTCTGCCCGGGCCCCGCCTCGTCGACCGCCGCCTGGATCGTCGAAAAGCACGGCGTCCGGCCACCGCACGTCGGATCGTCGGCGCTCACGAAGAGGTCGGTCGTGACCGATGCGGCGGCGTCGAACGAAGCGCGGCTCTGGGCCGAGGCGCGAAGCCGCTCCGGCGGAACGTGCTGCAGTGCCGACAGCGCCATCGAGTCGAACAGGAGGAGGTACGCGAGTGCGATCGAGACGACGCGAAGGGAGCGGCAGCGCTGAAGCATGAGGAACTCTCCGGCTTTCTGGAGGCACAATGGACGGATCCGGGGCGATCCGGATCGGCGTCTGTAGTCTGACCACAGCACACCGGACGTCGCGCGGGGAAGTGCCGTGGGCCGGACCTCACGCAAACCTCACGCTTCGCGACCCGCGGTCCGCGGTCCGCCATCCGACCCGTTGCTCACGGAACGTCAGCCGAACGGGGGATCGGGAATGAGGACGCCCGGGTGTGCGTACCCCACCTTGCGCCGGCTCCAGACCTTCTCGCCGCTCTCCCGCGTCAGCTCGGCATAGAGCACGAAGCGATCCGCGAGCGGCGAGAGGAGCGGGATCTCGAGCGACGTCGCCGAGTCCGGCTCCAACATCCGCTCGATTCGTTCACTCTCGGCCAGAATCGATCCGTCGGGCGCGACGGCGAAAGCCCGAAGGCCCACCACGCGCGCCTCAGCCGTGTCGTTCAGCGCGACGATCGGGACCGCGATCTCTCCGGGCGGATACGACTCTCGCCACGAATCGAGGTAGATCCCCACTTCGGAGAACGCATTGCGCGCGTACTCCAGCCAACGGGGTTCGAACGTGAGGCTCCGGTGGTCTACGAAGTCGTCCGCGGTGAGAAATCCATCCGGGCTGGCGTGCGTCAGGTAGACGAAGTGTTGCACCCCGGCGTAGCCGCGGCGCGCGCGGAAGAACTCCGTCATCCCACCCACGAGGTACGCATGGGCTTCCCGAATCTCCTCCGGGTCCCACGGCGCGGGACCCAGTAGACGCGCGTAGACGCGCTCCGACGCGGGGGTCGGGCTTCCGTCCGGACCGATCCAGAGGAATCCGTACTCATTCGCGATCCAGGGATGCGCGGCCGGAACGTCGGCGAAGTCCGGCGGCAGACCGTCCTCGAGGTCGAAGTCGGTTGGATCGAACGCCAAGCGGGCGAAGAAGTACGGATGGTGCTCGATCGGATCGTCGGGCAACAAGGGCGTCCGCCAACCGCCGTTCTCCCATGCACGCGTCGGGTCCAACGCGCGCACCCGGTCCACCACCTGCCCCACGGAGGCGACGACGTTCTCGTTCGCCGCGTCCCACCACGCGATCGAGGGATGGTTCCAGCTCTCCTGGATCCAAGCGACGAACTCGTCTTCGAGCGCCTCGACCGACCACGCGGCGGTCGGAATGTCGCCCCCGAGATCGACGCCCCAAAAAGCGAACTCGTCGGCGACGAGAATGCCGGCCTCGTCGAGGATGTCGTACCACCGATTCGGGGCGCGGCCGATCGTCATCCGGAAGACGTTCCAGTCGAGGCTCTTCGGATGCGTCACGAGGAGCCTCCGGAGCCATGTCTCGTCCCAGGGAAGCACTCCGGCGTCCGGATCCTCGAAGAAGCGGTGAAGCGTAATGTTGCTCCCGCGCAACGGGAGCCTCCGACCGTTCAGAAAGAAGCCCGGATCGTCCCCGCCCCGCCATTGCGCGGTTCTCATGCCGAAACGGCTCTCGTGCTCGTCCTGCAACGCGCCCGAAGGCGTCCGTACTTCTGTCGTCAGGACGTAGAGATGCGGATCCTCTGGGGACCAGAGCCGTAGCGCGTCGATCGTGACGTCCTGCACCACGATCCGCTCTTCGAACGGCTCGAGCTCGACCGACGAGGAATGCGTCGCGGAGCTCGGTTCACCCGAGCGCCACGCTCGGACCTGCTGACCGATCTCCACCCGCCGCGACTCGGCCGAGGTGTTTCGAAGCGTCACGAACGCGCGGGCCGCCGAGGCCTCGAGATCCGCTTCGACCTTCGTCCGCACCACGAACACCTCGCCGGTCAGTACCAGAGCGACGTCGTCCCAGATCCCCGGAAGCCAACGGTGCTTTTCGAAATCGAATCCGGTCGGCCGACCGGGAGGAAGGCTCTCCCGCTGCGCGCCCACCCGGACGAGGAGGACGTTCTCCTCGCCCGGCCGGATCGCGGCGGTCGCGTCGAACTCGCTGAGCGAGTAGATGCGTTCGGTTGATCCGAGAGGGATGTCGTTCAACCAGACCGCGGCGCCATACTTGACCTTGTGCAGGTGCAGCCGCGCGACGGGTGCGTCGAGGGGAACCGTGAAGCGATGCCGAAACCAGAACGCCTCGCGCCGCTCACTCGGCCGACCGACGTCGTCGAACGGCGGCGTCGCCGCGCTCAACAAGGACGGAACCGGTACCCGATGGCCGAACGCGGTCGGTGCCAAGTCTCCAGCGGCACCTTCTTCCACGTCCCACATGCCGCCCAGGTCGAGCGTCGTGCGGCCGCCGTCGAAGCCCGGAACATCCGGACCCGTCGGCGATCCGCTGTCGCCGTCTCCTCCGCCCGCGCTCCCGCACGCCACCAGTAGAACTACGCAAAGCGCGGAGCACGTCCGACCGAGAAGGATCACAGCGCGAAACGGTAGCGCCGGGCGCTACGTTGCGCGTGATGCCTGACGCATCCGGCTCCTAGGAGCGCCAACCGGACGACGCGAGGGCCACACGTCGCCTCCACGTTGCGCTCTCGCCGTGGACGCCCGCCCCCTACCGGAGTATCTCGTCGAGGATCAGCCGCTCGGCCCGCTCCACCTCCTCCCACCGCGCCTCTTGCGCGAACGGATCTCTCAGATCGAGCCGCCTCTTTCCGACCCGGTCGACGATGCTCGCCCAGTCCGCGAAACACCCTCGGGCCTTTCCGTCCTCCCAGATCGACCGGATCGTTTCTCCCCGAAGCCGAGCGCGCCCCACGGGAGGCGGGACGACCGTGGCGTCCTCCACGTCCGTGACCCCCGGCGCGTCGTCCTGCACCATTCCCGCCCTCCGAAGCGCCTGGAACACCCCCTCCTCGCCGAGTTCGCTGTACCGCACGTCGATCGCGAACAGCTCCTTCTTGAGATCGAGAAAACCTCGAAACCCGTCCCACGAGAGCCCTTGCGCCTGGAGCTTCTCGCCGAGTGCGGCGATCGTCTCCGGCACGGGACTCACCTTTCGCTTCAATGCCGCCTCGCCTCGCATCCGCATGGGCGGACAACCGCTCTGCACGAGGGCGTGGCTCAACCGCTCTGCCGCCGTCGTCCAGAGCTCGACCGTCGGCCAGTCGAACCCGCGCCGCGACGCGTGGCGGTTGAACAGCGCAAACTTGATCGGCCACTCGAGTCGCTTCGACATCGCGGCGGGGGAGCGCTCGAGGGTCTCGAGCGTCTCGCGCCACACCGCGCACACTTCGCCCGCCCACTCGGGCATGAACCGCGCGCCGACGTGCGCCTCCGCCTGCTCGAGATAGTGACGTTGGATGTCGACCGCGGTCACCGTGCGGCCCGCCCGCGTCTGGACCGTCGCCGTACACGACGGGTCATCGGCGAAACGGTGCATGGCGTTCAGTGCGGACGCGAGCTCCATCTCTGCGCCCGGCGCGAGACCGGCGTCGATCATCGCAACGACGAGGGCCGTCGTCCCGATCTTGAGCCAACCCGTGATGCGCGAGCACGTGCTCTCCCCGCAGATGATGTGCAGACGATGGCTGCCGTCGCGGCAGAGCGGCTCGTCCTTCGTGTGGTAGATCCCGCGCTGGCCGACGGAGTCGCCAGAGATGTCGTGCTGCAGGTGTGCCACGCGCGGCGAGAGCATGAACCGCACGCCGCTCGAAAGACTGTCGAACCCGCCGGCGCCCGTGAAGAGGATGCGCGAAACGAGATGCGGGAGGATCTCGCGCGGGAGGAGTGCCGGGTCGGTTCGGTGATTGAACGACTCATGGCACCCCCACGTTGCCCCCGTGCCCCCGTAGTCGACGTTGCTGCGCGAGAAGAGGATGCGGCCGACGTCGGAGCCCGCGGCGATGACGTCCGCCGCAAGCTTCGTCAGAATCCGGTCGCCGGCCTCGACGTATCGGACGACTTCACCGGGATGCGTGCACTCACCGGTACAGAGCTCCACGTGGTGACCGGCGTCCACGTACGCGCGCATGCCGTTTCCCAGAAACAATCCGTGGCCCCGCCCGGCCGGGAGACTCGGTACGCTCTTCTCCGCGAGTTGGAACATGGTGTTCAGAACCTCCATGCGCTCGACCGGCTCTCCGTCGGTATCGAGCGCCGAGAAGGCGTACTCCGTCTCCAGGCCGAATAGCGGGTGCGCCACGTCTACTGACCTCCCTCCTGTCGGGTGCTGGCCTGATACGCGTCCACATCCCAGCCGAGGACCTTGTCGATGGCCTGATCCCCGGCAGACGCGGCCTGGTTGGCGGCCGTCCAGTCGGCACCGGCGTTCACCGGTGCGGCGACCTGCGGCGTGTTCTCCTGCTCCGGTCGGGTTCTCTGTCTCTGTGGCATTCTCTCTTCCTTTCTCGTTCGCTCAGTGAACGGTGCCATCCGTTACGAGAATGAGCCGACGGCCGTTCGTCTCGTGCGGCTCGGGTGGATCGGGTTGGAGTGCGTCGACGAGCTCTTCGAACGACGCCGCGTTCTCGAATAGATCTGCGTTCTCGGCCTGCGTCGCGCCCAAGGGATCGGGCAGATCGATTCGCGTCGTCGCCCACCGCCGGCGCGGGTCGGTCGTGACCCTCACGTAGTCCCAGTCGACGTCGACCACGCGCGAGGGACCGGCCGCGCGCAGCAGCATCGCGCGCGTCCACGCGCGCGTGTCCGCCGGGGGCTCGGCCTCGAAGCGGACCACGTCTTCGTCGGACACGACGCGGTCCACCGCACCCACCTTCTCGTACGCCCAGTACAGCCCGTCCTGGTCGCAGATGCTGCCGTAGAGCATGTCGACGAGCCGCGCCTCGGGCGACGTGAAGTCGAGCCCCGGCTTGCGCTCCATCGCGCGTTCGAGAATCGAGCGCTTCAAGACCCAATCGAGGCGCCGCGCCAGCGCGCTGAAGTCACGCGCCGCGAGCTTGTTCAGCGTATCCCCCCAGAACGCTACGATCTCGCGGGCGTCCGGTACGACACCGTCGCAGCCGCCCGCCTCCACGAAGCGCGCCGCGCTCTCGTGGAAGCGAAGTTGCAGCTCGACCGCCGTGAGATCTTCGCCGGTCACGAGGCGCGAGCGCGCCTCGAGCGACGGGTCGTGGCTGTACGCAACGACCGCCTCGAGCGCGTTCTCGAGGATCAGACTCGACGGCACGCGCTCCGCCTCGATCATCGCGAGGATGACCTGCATCACGCCGGTCTTGAGGAACGTCGCTCCCTGCTGCAGCGTCGAGTCGTAGAAGATCGAGTGCAGGCGCGCGACGTCCTCCCGCGCGACGCCCGTCCGGCGCGCCTCGTAGTTGCCGGTGAGCGACTCGTCGCGCGCGTTCACGATCGGGCGACGGAACGTGGTCTGGCCGCCGACCAGCGTCTCGAAGAAATCGGCACGCTGACTCAACTGGAAGTCGACCGGCGGGCGGGCGTTCTCCGCCCCCACCTTGCCCTGACCGGTGAAGACGATGCTCGAGATCTGATACGCCGCGAGGACCAGGAGATAGTGGAGGCGGTCTTCGAAGAGGTTCTCGTACGCACGACGGGTCACCGCGTAGCTCACGTGACTGCCGAACGAGTTCGACCGCGAATCCGAGTTGTTCGCGATCGCCTGCACCCGGTGGCCCTCGGGCATCCGCTCGTTCGCGGCCCGCAATGCCTCGCGGGCGACGCGGATCATCCCGTGCCAGGCGGCGACGTGGTCACGAGCCGCGACCGTCTCCGGCATGCAGAGCTCGAGGTGGTCGAGGTCGATGTAGCAGCACCCGCCCGAGGTCGGGAGGTACTTCCGGCCCCAATCCTGCGGGTTCGCCGCCTCCGACGATTGCCCCCACGACGCCCATCCGCCCGGCGTGTACGTGCCGTAGCGGGTGGTCTTGTATGGATAGCCCTCGATCTCGCGCAGCAGGGCGCGCGCGGCCGCGGCACCGGTACGCTCGTAGTCGGTGCCCACGATGAAGTTCGCGAGCTCGATGTCGGCGCCCAGCACCTTCGGGATCTGGACGATCTGGTTCGTAGGCATCACTCCTCCCCTCACGCGGCCGAAAGGTAGTCGTGGGCACGCGCGACCGGCCGCGCGATGCGGTCGACCGCGACCACATCGACGTCCTGCGGCAAGTCGGTCAGGTACGCCGCGCAGTTCCGCACGGTCAGCGTGGTCTGGAGCTTCGCGAGCGTCGACGTGACGGCGTCCTCGACGTCGCGCGCACCGATGCCCTTCGTCCCGCCGGCGACTTCGCGACCGAAGGCCGACGAACGCACCGTACGACACAGCTGCGCGAGCGAACGACCGCTCAGCAACTCGCGCGCGGCGACAGTGCGCGACGTGCCGTCGCGAAAGCGCACCACGTTCAAGTCGGCTTCGCCGTTGGGTGCGTAGAGCCGCGACACGATCCGGTCGACGAGCTTCTTCCGATCGCCATCGATCGACGAGAACGGCAGATCTTCCGGAAGATGGATCTCGACGATGCGACGCGCCCCTTCCATGTTCGGGCGCGAAACGATGAGCTCGTGCTGGCTCAGTCGCTCGAGGAACGCGGGATCGATCAGGTCCTTTCGATTGGTGGCCGCGATCACGACGATGTTCTTGCGCTCGGCGAAGCCGTCCATCTCGGCCAGAACCGAGTCGAGGAACTTGTCGTCGTGATGGCTCCCGGCGCTCCCGCGCACGCGGCCAATTCCATCGACCTCGTCGAGAAAGAGGATTCCGAAGCCGTCCTCCGAGGCTTCGGCAAGAGACGAGAAGCACTCGCGAATGTTCCGCTGCGTTTCCCCGACCCACGGGCTTTCCCATTCGCTCGGCTTCACGCACGAGATGCGACAGCGCTTGCCGCTGACGCGATCGACCTCGGACGCGACGGCGCGGGCCATCAAGGTCTTTCCGCAACCCGGAGGCCCGACCATGAGGATCGCTTGCTTGTCGCCGACCTGGTAGCGCGCGGCCCCTTCGGGATCCAACAAGCCATTCAGCACCGCGCCGAACAGCTCACGAAGGTTCGCGTCCTGCCCGCCGACCGACTCCGGGCGGACATCCGGAACGTCGTCGAGCACGTAGCGCCGGTCCGGCTCGCGCTCGACGCGCTCGTACGCAACGCCGATCGCGCGATCCCACCGCACGAGATCCCCGGGTTCGAGGACCTCGCCGCGGAGTGCCGCCGCCATCTGG
>JAULKQ010002837.1:0-16360 GCA_032356285.1 Smithsoniella earleae
TCACCAGTTCAACTGTAGACGCCTGTAACCGCGTCCAAAAGTTTTTGATCTATTAGCGGTTGGATTTCGCTGGAACTCTTCCATTCATGATTCTTGTCAGGTCATCAGCTGGACCTTGATCTTCCCGGCTGACACAATTCTCTCCCCACAGTGCTTGTCGACATTCTTGATTTTTTAAATGCCCCTACGGCTTTGTTAATCTGGCTAACCAAACTTTCATGCCCATGCTGAGCTTTCTATGCTGACGTATAGGACACATTTCACTGCTTTAACCACTCAAAGTTCACAATCACGCTCAAGTAACGACATCAAGCTCGTCCAATCTGTTTTCGGATGGTACAAGCTTGAATCGACGACTCCTCAGTGCTCAAAAGCAGCTCTCTAGTGTTAACAATACTGATTCATTACTCCTTCAATTTGAATTTCGTCTGTCGCTTGCATACATGCCACGAGCATTTAGGCCTTCACAGTCGTATGGAAGGAATGGCGAGACAGTAAGGCTTAGGATGATCAGATTCGGCATAACGAAGGTTTGATTCACATGTGCCGTATCTCCTAACACTGCGCACAAACAGCGATGCAAAACTTCGAATCGGTAAATCTTCGGATTAGCCAGAGTAGACTGAAGCATGATTACAGTGGGCCAAGCTGCAGCGACTCACTCTAGTTTTATCTATGAAAAATGAACAGACTATACACAGCCAATGAGCCCGTTTGAGACAATGTAACATCGCGACGGAACGGCTTTCAGCACTAACTGTTCAGGATGCAGGAGGATGTTTACACAAAATCGGAGAGAAAGTATCAAGTGTGAAGCCACACAAGCGCTTACAGCCTGAGGATATTGCCAGTGTGACCAGTTCCCAGGCTCCTAGACAACATTCATAGTGATACTTAGGACCTGCTCCTTGTATCAAGGTACTGCAGTCCTTGTGTTCACACCTTTGCTGAGTCACCCGTTACCCCAGGGGCAGCTTGGCGGTGTGAACAAATTACTCGTGTGCCCCACCAGTTACTCACGCCAGGTGCGTGTTGATGTTTCAACTTCGCTTGTGACCAATATTGTCTACGGGAATTCAGCCTAATCATACGAGAGCAGAACAAGTTAGGAACAGAAGAAAGCTGCCTGAACGTGCAATATGAATCAATGCTAATGTCAGTAAGATTCGCTGCTATGAATCCAGTGAACAGCGTACGTTACAATTGGTTCAGATATGGGGGTTACACAGGGATACAGAACACTGGAAGTATTTCACTAGAGCCTATACTTATATTTCACTAGAGCCTATACACCATGGCAAACACTGCCCCTTGATTATCTCTCTACACCGGACTGCATCAAAAGGCAGGGCATGTAACAATGCCACATGCCACCAAGCACTAACTTGAAACCGCAAATGTAAATGCTGCTAGCGTTGATTTAGTAACATAGAGCTACGCAACCTTGGAATCCTTTGTAGCAAAAGTGCGCAGAAAAAAAAAGCTTTGAGACCAAAACGGTTCCAGTTTTTTTCTTCACAACAGTGTATGAAACCACCGTGCACTGTGCCTGGTCCTTAAATTTGTGACATGTCACATAACGCTTGTCTACAGCAATTCGACGGTTCATTTTGTCGCATCCAAGAAAACTGCCTGACATTACAGCGCAGAATTCAATAAATTTATACCAGCAGCCAGAAAATAAAATCTAACTAGGTTGTGGTTTTGATTAACCTGAGCATGATTAAAAGATTGGAAGAAACGGCGCCTTGGTAATGCCAGCCTATTTTATTGGGAAGAAGATGGTCCCTGAGGCTATGGATGAAACAGATCCTGTTTGCCTGACAGATAGATGCTACCACAGCTGTTCTAGTTTCTCTACATCAGCTTCCTGTTCAAAATGATTTCAAAACACTGTTATGGTCAACCATTATAGCTGCATTTCACAGTGCAGGAATTCCAGAAAGCAAACCAGTTAACTGCAGTTCACGAGAATGCCAGGCGAATGATTATCTGCATGGATACATGCTACGTTTGATGTGACAGGTGTGAAATGAAACCCAAAATCGACCATCAAAGAGAGAGCTATCCGCACCTGCAGGATCTCCGTTCTCATCATCATCATCGTCGTCGTCGTCGTCCTCCGCATGGTCTACTGCCGCCTCGTTGGTATCACCACCTAGCTCGAGAACTCTGTTCGGCACTAGAGAATGTCCGCCGCTGGCTTGTTCGTCAAGGCGTTGCATCAAGTTGTGCAGGGTGAAGGAGGAAGTGCTGGCTTCAAGCTGACGACGGAGGTGCACCCGAGCGCTCTCTTCCAGCTTACCGACAAAACTACTGTAAGCGCTCTGAACAAAAACGAGGCAGCTGTTCGAAGGGAGTGACATAAAATGTAACAGCATGCAGTGAAAGCAATAAGAGGAGTAGCCACCACCTGAAGCGAAGCGTGGAAGGACACGTACATCCTGAGAACGTCCCCAGGGCCTCCGGAGCGACTATCCATCGCTAGTTTAGCAATATCAAATACTCGACGCAGCATTTGGGCGAGCCTTTTACTAGCAGCGTCTAGCAGTGGAAGCAGCATCGCGTTTGCCATGCCGCACGAGATCTGCTGTGCAACCTGATCGCACATCGATCCAGATGAAACCCCGCGATGTGCGAGAAGGACGTTAGCAACTTTGTCCCGGGCAACACGCGGTACATCTAGCTGACCTGCTGCTACTTGGAACTCTTGCAGACATCTCTCAAACGCTGCTCCACCAAAAAGCTTCAGAGTTGCGTTTGGTGGCTGTACCGGGCCTGAAATGCCCGGCCAAGCTGCATGTCCCAAGTACGTGTGTTCCTCTGCTGCTGTCATGCCGAATACTGAGGGATCCAGCTGGGAATTTCCTTGGAGCATGGCTAGTATCTCGGACACGACCTACACGCTTGATGTCCTGTGAATAGATGCATATATATTGCGTCTATGAGACACCCAGCATACATTTCGTGCACTTAATCAAGTAATCGTCATAGATTCTAACCAACTCGAGGTGTGCACTTGTGGAGGTCGAACTGCACCTCGCCAGCGTACTCCATTGCAGTACGGCGTAATGCTGCTGCATCGGTGAGCGAGTTGAGCCTGCGTTGCATTGAGGCAAGCTCCTCTGCAACCTGATCACAGCGACGCTGCAGAATGGAGAGCGTCGCCGGTGCTGTCTCTCGATAACGCCGGGCCAGTTCGTTCTCTAGGTACTTGCGGAGGTTGCCGAACCCCATTCTGGCTCCAAACTGCGCCTCATCAAAACCCCCGCTGATCTGAGAATTAAGATATTCCATAGTAGTATTGTCAATTTCGTTAATCTGCCTTCGCCATGTCTCGGCGTTGCACGGATTGCGGTCTGCTGGCAATGCCACAAAGAATGGCTTGACCTTAGAGGGTAGATACCCGGAGGCCGACAAAAATTTATCCACCTCCCATCTTTCTTTGAACTCGCGCATGCGGTTGTCAAACTTTGAGCACACCATGACAGTGCGCGAAAAGGTAGGGTCAACCTCTTGGACTACATGTAACCACAAAGAGCTCGCCCACTCCACTGAAGACTGCTGAAGAAAAAGTATAAGACGATGTGGCGGTGATATATATTCTTTGACCATAGCCGCAATTGCATCAGGGCTATCATCATTTTCTCCTGCCCTGGCCTTCAGTATGAGCCCCGGAGTATCAATTATTGTAAGATTAGGACAGTAAGCATACTCCACGCGCATACAGATTGCCACACGACTAACTGTCAGGTTCCCTAGGGCTTTGAGGTGCTCTTCGGTTCTCCTTTTAAGCGTGTCGGGTATTTCGCTTTCAGACAGAACTGGCCCATAGTCAGCGTTGTCTTCATTTTGCAGACGACATCTAGGGACCAGCGCCTCCGGATCATGTACCATCTGAACAATCAAAGGTCTTCTTGTGCCCATTTCAACCTCTCTAACGTTGAACCTGAATCCCAGGAATGCCTCCAATAACGAGGACTTTCCATCAGACTGCCCTCCTATCGCAACAATTTCAGGAATTGGCAGATGCTCTCCGAAAGCAACTGCAGCTGCTTGTAGACGACTGTATGCCTCGTAGCGAATCTTCGACTCTTCGTTGCCAAACACATCTCGCTTTGAGCGGGACTTCTTCGACATGCTACGCCCTCCTTCCATAAAATGTCAACTCGCTGAGAAAGAACACATTCGTAAATTTAAACTAGACTATGTACAATATATTCCACTTGTAGCGTAACGATAGCCTCATTCACTCAGAGAGCTTGAACAGAATTGAATGCCTGATATTCCTGGTACTGAGGTTGCATGAGAACCAGCTTGTACGCGGTACGGCGGTCGACACTACGCTGTCGCTGGTGCTAGCTTTTGAAAGGCTCTATAGCTATTCTTATGTTAAAAACATTCATTGTCTCTCAGTGCTCAGGTGAATTTGTTGCTCTCCAATGCATCGGGTCACGACAGCATGCATTGTAGCAACACAGCACAGCACGCTGTTGAAAGCTTTCTCTCTAGCAATTACCAGTTCAGATCTTTCCGGCTTTTTTTGGGAATTTTTTCACGATCTTCCACCTCGAGCTATACTTCAATTGTTAAATTCCTGGACGCCATAAGGACCTGCTAGCAAGCTCTCAAATATGACTGCATTAACGTTCAAACTAATGTTACTTCAATGAAAATACTTGTGTAAGATTCCAAAGGACAATCAAAAAATCACCTATTGTTTAGATTCATGCTTCTGCAGCGTTCTTGTTCGCGATACATAGTTTCGTTGGGGGTACGGGTAGTGTATACTTGTCTACGGATGAATATGCGAGCCAACCAATAAAATGAGTAAGTATTGTTTAGGTACTTCAGCATGGATGCCCGTGGCTTTCACGAGGACATGCAACACGGTGAGTTAATAATCCTTTCTGCATGGAGAAAGGAGGCGTAATGGCCAGACAACTGAAGCGTGGAATGTTCAACACTATTTCGCCTTTGATCCCCTTTACATAACATCTATGAATAATATATGGTAAATATTGGGGCCAGCTTGAGGCAGCGGCTTCATTTGCAGTGAAGATTCAGTGGAGTTGGATGACAAGAAGTTTCACGAGCTGTCCAACCTTACCTTAGAGTCCCTTCAAGATCAGCTGGACGTTTTTGTTGAAAGCAAAGTACAAGATGGAGATGTGACACTAGAGGTATGCAACATTCCCCCAGCCTTGGCTTTGTTCTTGCTACAACCTGATAAATCTTACTTGCGCAGGACGGTGTTTTAACCTTGTCCCTCGGAAGATCAGGAACATATGTTTTCAATAAACAGGCACCTAACCGACAAATTTGGGCGTCATCTCCGATTAGTGGACCAGTGAGGTACGATTGGGATCGCGGTTCCTGGGTTTACAAGAGGAACGGAAATGAACTGTTTAGTAGCCTATCGGAAGAGCTTACATCACTCACTGGGAAGAAAGTTACTTTAGAATCTCCAACCAACTGATGCCTTTCAAAGGATTCAGATTCGCATCGTGTAAGAGCACAGCCAACACTTCGGCTTGGTCACGGCTGGTCACGAAGGAGACAAATACAAAATTTCGATAATTCTGCACTAAAACGACACCCTCAGTAGCAACGCGGTTCACATTTGGTCGCAATACTTTCCAGTCATTTATTATTAGGCACCTGTAGCAGGTCACGAGGAAAGTACATGCTTAAGCATGTCAAGTAAATGCTCTCATTAGACAATCAGCAGATGCAAAACTTCAAACACGTGTCACAAAGACAGCAGATTTTTTTTTAAGAGCGTCATTTGTAAGTATTCCGCTTGGCAAGTTCGTTTTGACGTATTTCGTTGGCCATTTCTTCGTAATTCCACTCATCTTCAAAAGATTCCAAACGGAATATTTCCATGGGAATACCTGCACTCAAAACATAAGTGATATACACAAATGATATACTGCAAATAGATCTAGTGTCGCATTGTACTAGTCTTACCTGTGACATAATACGCAATTGAAAAAAGAGACGTTCCCCCACACTCTCGCATAGCTGAACTCCTACATACGAGCAGCCATGTTAACGCAATGAGTAGTTCAACCAAAAGTCTTCAAACAGAGCCACGCTCAACTTTTTCGATATTCACCTGCACCACAAATCACTTATCTTCTCGTGATCAATCACTTCTCGCAGCAAACCCAAGTAGGGGAAGGTTTCGAACAAGAGGTCAAGTCGGCGTTTGGCTAGAAAACTTTGAGATGGCTCCTCTGATCGTCGTACAGTTTCGTGGACGCTGCCAACCCCATTTGGTTGTACTTCCGGAGAACGCTGACATCGGTTGCCTGGTTCTTGATTCCTGCACAGCCAAAGCAAATTGCTCGTGCCGGGATACTCACGTGTTATAGGAGCAGATAAACCTGCAAGGAAATCAGCAGCAAATCTCTGTACTGCTCCAGATAGCGCTACTTAAGCATAGACTGCCGAAGTACCTCTGCGCTTCGTTTTCAGGTGTTCTAGTAGCTGTGGAATCTGGCAGATTGTCCAACAGCTGAACTGGTTGTAAGTAAGAGTCATCAAGGAATCCAGTCCAGGCGTGATGCGCATCGGCAGCCGTTGTGTTTCTGCGATTTTTCTGGGCAACATCCTCCAGCACGACATCTTTGCTGACGTCTGGCTGCTCACCGAACTTACACGCTTGCAACATGACAATAGGGATGACATGTCTGAGCCGATTCTGCGACTCCGAGCTTCCCGTGCACTTCCACCGCAGAACCCAAAACTCGTGCCTTTTCCTCGCTGAACACCATCTACCCAAGCACCCAAACCTACCAGTCGCGCCGAACTGGTCCGCTGTTTCCGCATCACTGCTAGCAACTAACACAGGGGTGCCTTGAACCCTGAAGACTCCTTCTGGATGCTGAATCTGTACAAAGTCCACAACAGCGTGTGCAACTACCCGTACTAGACTGCCGCGGTACGGGAGCCACAAACGCTGCTGCTCTACCCAAGCCGCGATTTCATCTATAATAGTGTGACCTTGTTTGGAAATATGCTCTCCTAAGGGTGCCGGCGACCTATACCAGGGTACACAATAACAAACACATCCACGCGTACAGGCGAGATGAGATGGGCCGCACCCCTGCTTCGCCTGGTCTGAAGCAGACGGAATTGCGGCTGGTGTTCCATTGTTCAATTGCTTATCAGGGGATGCGGTATCTGGATTTGAGGACAGCCTCTTCTCCAGTTGATTAAGGCTCATCTTCCTGAATTTCCTGGGTGTACTGTCTGCCCTGGGTTGAGATAGTACTTCATCACGAACACCTGAAACAACACGAGTGCTGATCAGTAATGGGAATTAACTCTGTTGTATTGACAAAGAGGTATTGTGCAAATGAGTATCATCCTTGGCCTGGGCAAAATGTTTTGTAATCTATCATAAATGAAGGAGCACACATGGGGTGTAACAACGTTTCCAGTGTCTCTCTACATACCATAATTCTAAACTCTCCAACCTAGTTGATTCAACACCTCGTAACAGAAACAATTCAAGATACACATGTGCATAATAACATGTTACTGCTGGGCTGTAAGGGGTCATTGTAGTAGACAATATGACAGATTTTCAATGGTTACCTCAGTAACACTACAACAATAGAGAAGTGCCAGTCCCCTTCCATCCTGCTCATGCAGATTAGTATATACTGTTGGTATCTCGGGTGCTATGTTGTGCTTAGTCTTTGTAACACAATGTGTCCTCATTGACTAATATGTTGTGAAGCTAACCATGGACTGTAGCAGCCACATTCCATGATCAGCGAGCAAACTAGCTGGCAGCAATATACGAGCAGTTTCCAGCATGGCAATGATGCAGACCAAATTTGAGCTTGCAAATTATTCACAGCCAGGTTCTCCCATAGGGTGTGAGAAGTCTGCTTCGTTGCAAACTCTGTCTGCAGAGGGGGTGTTTGTCGCTCGAAACTTCAGATGATTGTGACTGCGAGCCACAGTGTATTAGACTCCAAATTGAAATATTCTGGATAATTCAATGCACATGAGAAGCCATGACAAGAAAGAACACTTGGAAAGTTTCCTATTGACCGTGTTACAAGGTGAAAAACTTGGCAAAATCTGTACTTGACCATGTCCAGTACACAACACACTTTTACCTCGGCTCCAACAGACCAAGGTTCAAAACTTCATTCTTGTCTTCGTTGCTACGCATCTATTGCCAGCCACATGTATAACGGAGCACTTCAGTAATACATTATTATCATACTGCTGGCCTCTGGCAACCATTATATGCAGCATGACTTGATTTGGCACGGTGTTAGACAAGAGGAAAACCCATGATGAATGTTGATTATATGCTTGATCATGTGGTTTGTAACGCCGTTTTCCTCTTCAACATCGATACTTCTGCTTCTCGGTCGCTCAACTCCGTAATGCCGAACTTGAAGCGATGAACCAGCCAACCAACAGTGTAAAAGCAGAAAGACAAATCGTGCAAGAGTGTGACTGATACAAAAGAGGCCGCATCAGAACAAGTAGCTTTTCTGCACTTGCCTGATAATTTCTTGGGTCTCTGGTTCAATTGCCAACCATTCAGTAATTTACGACGGACAATTCTGTGATTTCAGAAACTCATTCCAGTTGCCATTTTCTAACTAAAGCTTTAACCGTCATTGCAAATGTTAGATTTGATGCGAAATAAATGAACTTTATAGTTTTTCACACCTTTCCCAATTCTTGTTTCTTCATTTCTTTGCCTTGGCTGATCTGCCGGTACGCGAAACTGGTGAGTCGCATGTAACCCATCAAGGACTTCTAGAGAACTGTTTGTATCGGTTATCACTTCGCAATCATGGCTACCTGCATCGCTGCCAACGTGATTAACGTCTTTCTCCTCGGAACCCGACATCAACAATACGAATCAAAACTAACAACACCTTCCTCCATTTGTTTCTCCTGGCCTCGCTCCTCTCCTCTAACATGATTATAATCTTCGACCATACTGATTCGTCGCCACCTACGGTCATCTAGTGAGATTCCATATTTTATTTATTCCTGTGCTGCCTTCCCTTGTTGTGAGTCTGTACTCGTAAGGTAATGTTCCAGAGTGAAAGGATGAAGTTCTGGTTTGGGACACAATGATTCTGCACAATAGTAAAGTATCGGTGACGGAATCAGTAAACGCGTCGCTCGCTCTGTTGTCAAGCATATTATTCCGACAAATCTCGTCTGATGTAAATCTAGGGTATGACCTATAAGAGATTGAAAAAGTGAGCCAAACTGGAAGTAAACTGTGTCTGTCGTAAACATGGAAACGTAACAGTTTTTGCATACATTCGGAGAAACATTGTTAGCTCATGAATAGAGATGCCTTGAACTTGTAAACACTGGGCCTGGCTCTGTAAAATGGAGCCTGCAATTTGGAGCCAAAAAATTTTGCAATTCTGAGTTCACAAACTGAGGAGGGAGACAACTGAGAACGTTGTTGGAGAGCCATGTTCCCAGGTGATGTTATATTCTGCCCTCATCTGGCGCTCTAAAATTTTCACAGGATGTTGCGAATCTGCGCTGAGCCTAAAACGGGGTGAGGCAACCATTCAAGTCGATAGCTGGCGTTCGAAGTAGCGTTTAGATGCACAAATAAGATTATTTACGAAGTTTCCTCAGTACACAGAAAAAGTACCATTTGTAAAGAAGTTGAAAACTTGAAAAAACTGTAGCATAGGAGCATGATATCAGGTGTTTGGAAATGAGGACACTTAACTTACAGTTGTGACAAGCCATGCCTGCTCAAGGTTTTTGTTGATATCCATGTGACTAAGCACACCAGGGGGAGGCCCTTGGATAAATTCTGATGTATATATGGGGGTGCATATGTGTGAGGATGAGAATAGTACTAAATTAATAATTACAGTTGGCCAAGAATCAATCCAAGTGGTGATTTGATCTCGAGATCCTCAACTTGAAGTACATCCATACTTGTTCAAAAGTCAAATCACTTTGGAGAAGATCATAGAGATCATGGTCGCTTGAAGCTTGACACTGTGTAACTATAGGCTGCTGGAAGGACACTGAAAAGGGAATTTCATGTAGCACAATTGAGCTATGAAATGAAACCACACAAATATGCAATCAACCTTTCTTTTTTGCGAGGAATGCTGCAATCATCGAGTTCAACTGGCTCTGAATGACTCATGAAGTTCCGAAATGGTGAACAGCTTGGGATGTACTTGTGTTGGTAGCATAGGATGTCAATCACGACATGCAGAAGATAATTTTCACAGCCAAGGGAGTCAGCTAAGTTGATAGCAACATGCTGTACACCTCTATCAGGCATCTTGACTGGACAATGTCTTGGAGGTCATGGTTTTGTAACACAGCACTAATCGATTCACAGACAATGCTGCTGAAGTTGGTTCCTCGATAGAAATGATCCAACGTAGGAAATAAGCACTGAATACCATAGAATACATGTTGCTGAATTTGTTGAAATCATAAATTGGCCAGTATTCAGCTGTTGATGAAATGAACCACCCTCCAGGGCATTCTGAACATCTCTCTTGATGATTTGTAATATAACATGTATATGTATATTACAACTCATTTGGACTATCTTGGGAGCATGAAGGGAAAATTCAAAGTTGGAGAATCACATACAATTGGCAGTGAATACTATCTGAAACAAGGAAGCAGAATGATCAAGGACGTCAATGTTTACATTTTTGTGAAGCCCTGAACTTTGTTTCGACATGTTCACGTATTCATCGACACTAAAACGGACTCCACAGAGTTGAATCCATAGAGTTGAATTGTATTGCTGACAACGCTGAACCAGATTTGATGTAGATGAGAAGCGGCTGAAAACCTGGCATCTAGTAAAGGCCCAGTATCTGTTTTTATGCTCAGCAAAAGCACTACATTGCTTGCGTATCAAGGCGCTTAATTTGCACTCTGCACGACATAACCTGAAGTAAGAACGAGGTACTTGGATTCGTCATGGCAACGTCAAGCTTCTCGTTCCATCGTGAGATAATCGTAATATGGCTTATGTGGGTGTTAGGAATCACCGTAAGGTGTCGAGAAAAGTAAGGGTGTAGAAATACCTTGACGATTGTGAAAGCAGGAACGTCCGGAGGAGTTGGATGTGTGGTGCATCCAACATGGCGCTTGTTGGAAGGATTAGTCTGCAAATGTTTGCTTTAGTTCAAGACTTGCCCATGGTGCTGAAATTAATCTTTTTGGTAACGATGCCACTAGTGCCTATCACGTGTGCAGCAGCAACTCGCGGCCAGCTGTGGCGAACACAAAAAAGCATGGTAGCGCTACGTCTGCGAGATGCAATATGAAAAACTGTTCTATTTTGAGGAAAATCAATGCGTGAAATTTTGTCCCATTCTTCCTGAAAACGACAGCTGAATCCTGAATCACACCTTCTTTGGCCTCCGTTTCCTCGCCTTGAGGGCCCCCTTGTGTTGTGGCGTAGTTGCTGCTACTGGCTGTACTACAAAGGTTCGCTGAGCTGGTCTGAGTGTTGGTGTACGCGCAAACATTGTATCCTGCCCTCTTCTATAAACTTGACCCTCACAAGCAGTACAACAAGTGTAGCGTAATTCAGAATCTGCAACTAAAGTTTTACATTGAATCATGTAATCAGGTATACTAAATCAATCCGGCCGTGGTTCCCACCCTGTTTCAAGCAAACTAATGAAGACAGCCCAGCGCGCCTCAAATTGGGGGAACTGGGGCCGCCGTCATGCATTTGACGGTCGAGCTCAATTGAGTACAAGATCCCGATGAATCCTCAAGCCAAGTCTAAAATAATTACGTTAGAATGGCGGTAGGTCATAAAATTTATAGATTTGTAAGCTTTTTGAACTGAGATATTTATATATTTGTTTGGTCATTCACGGCTCGCTTTCTCTCCGCCAGTCTGCTTTACTTTGAATACGGACACCAATGCATCTCCGTGAAGATACTGAAAAAGTTTTCATTGACTTTCATGATTTTCTCAACGATTCGTGCTGTTGAAAGCAGGTTTACTTGGAATGGATGTCGTAATTATGTAGTTGCATGTTGCAAGTACAGCACAGGTAAGCTCAGGCATTTGAGCAGCAACAAGGCAGTTAGCTCAGTTGACACACAGAGCGTTAACTTTCTGTGGCACTATTACATCATGTCAGGATACCATTCACTAGCTGCACAGATTCATTCTCAGAAGCTAACCATTGTCTAGGAGTATCTATCTATCTATCTAAGATAAATACTTACTTTCAGTGCATTGTCCCTGAGCTGCCAGGGCCATACAGCTCAGCGCAACTCAGTAATTGACAGTAAGAACTTTGTACCCAATAATTTTACAAGCATGTTGCCTCTATTTCGTACTATGAATGCCACCAAGTAACTCAACTTGCTTTTCTCACTATGCAACTTATTAAGCACAAAAAATCAAGGGGGTTCCACACTGGCTGCAGGTAAGCCAGATCAATGTCAAGTGTGAACGAAATGCTATATTATATACTATGTAAGCAGGCTTAGACTGTGGCTAGAAGTACTATAACTCAGAAGCATCAACCTCCCCCAGTTATTAGAGTGAAACCTCCTTAGACTAATAAACCACGGATCGGCAATGCAACAAGTACTTAGGAGCCTATCTTGAAACAAGATGGATTTTATATTGCTTTTTATCTCTGAAGCTACACATACCTCACACCAGTTTCACACCAGATCAAGTCTGTAGATGCTTGACAACTTCTTTGAAGCTGTTTTGATATCTGTCCTTCAGCAGGTAGCTGCAAAGGATCACTTGACAATGACAAACTTGATAGGAACACCAGAGAAATATAACAATTTTTACAAGTACTCACACAATGCAAACAGGTATTACAGTGACCCAACCACACAGACTGATCAAGTACACAAAGTAATTCCCTGCAGCTATCCACAGCACATAAAAATACTAGGTACTTACTAGATTGTGCAAATTCATCACTTGTGTATCGCATGAGATGCAGGTGGGTATATTGAGAGAGATGAGGTGTTGTTGGGTGTCTGGAAAATGGGGTTCGTTCTATTCCATATGCTGCCAGAACTTTCCCCACCGCTCTTGTACTTCATGGGAATAAAATCTGGGCCAGATTCAATCTTTTCCCTATAGCTTCCTGTGCTATCCTTATAGCTTTCATGAGAGCCCATGGCATCAGGTTGTGATTGTATTGATGATACGTGCTTTGCAAAGTGAGCTAGGGTACGTGGTTGCCACTCCAAGACAACCTGCAGCCATTAATAGTTGGCACTCATAGTATTCAGCTTCCCTTTTCTGTACCTCCTGTTACGACTATCTCGACAAGTGGAATAAAATCTGGAGAATTGGACTCTTCGTAACGTCTGTATTGTCATTGAAACATACCCATAACCACGCGAGTATGAGCGCGATACACTTCACGGTATTCAGAGCGCGCCACGAGACAAGCCTAACCTTGAACGATTTCGAGAGAGGGTAAGTGTAGAATGATGGGTCCCGATCGATTGCGTAGGCGAGCTCAGAGTCATTTGAGGAGTTGGCAATGTTCAATACGAAGGCTAGGAGGTAAGCAACCACAGCCAAGATGTTCCAAGTAGGTGACAGCACTGCTTGCAACGCATTCACCACAGGCTGCTCTGTTTCAAATGGTTTATGTCTAAGGTCCATAACAATCGCTATCCAGGCTGATCTGTACTTCTCGGCATGGTGGATAAAAATGTGATGCGACTCGATTGTATTCAAGCGTATCTCGCCTTGGCCATCATTCGCACCTGCTTACTGCAGACGCCAGAGCCACCGTAATCAGTCCCCAATACAGTCTGTTGACCGTTAATGCGATAGGGGCGAAGTACATTAGAACTAAATCGTTCTTGTTTATGCTCTGGTTAACATTGAATAAATACATATGCAACAAAGTCATCGCTGCCATCCCTCCCAGGACACCTGCCACGATTGTTCCCAGTATACTTGCAAAGTTACAAAGTGACTCTGCCGCACGCTGTGTTGGGGTGAGTTTGCGCTGGTCTACGGATGCTGGAGTGTTCGTCCGCTCGTTCCCCTGTCTCCAGGGCCAGAATCGAGCAAATGTAACACGTTCGGGCTTCACTTCAGAGAAATATTCGCTCGCATCTGTGCGGACCTGTGCTGCATTCCTTGATAGGCATGAGTTTTTGGAGAAGCACAAGTGGTGCAGTCACACGAATGCACCTGTCGGTACACTCGTAGTTTATTTTGGGCATTGTACACTACTCCAGAGCTCAACATATCCAAACTTGGATCAAACTCAACTTCATCGTCATGATCTTTGGTGCCGTCTTGATTCTCAAAGTCGAGCCCATCCATTGCACAGGCCGATGAAAATGAAATATTCTTAATGGCTACAGTTAGGACTGAAATACAGGCAACAGTTACCTTATCCTCTAGTGTGGCCTTAATTCATAAGCGTTCGGTTTTGAAGTTAGCGACGAGGATGGAAAAGTGAGTACTCAAGACTCACAACTCCGAATATCTCTGGTATAACGCACCACGTACCTCATTGAAACAAATCTAGATGTACAACATCAGCATTACTCGCACGACAATGCTAGAGAGCGAGGACAAAGGCAGCCGACGAGGGGCTTTGAGCTACAGTTGCACATCGCCTATCTTTGTACTCTTCGTAGCAATATAGCTTTGTTACGCTCGGATATAATTGACGGACAACAAACAACGTAGGATAAATTCCACTTTGCAGGTCCCCACAGCTCGAGACAGTTGCACAGGCGCCAGTGTTGAATCGAGTGTTACGTGTTCCAAGACCTGGCATGCATTTCTTGCCAAGGATGTAGATGCACGACTGCTTGAAGAAATTGTAATCAGCCGATATTTGAGAAGAACAGGAAAGCTCTTCTAAATTGAATGCGTGCCATCTTGACCATCACTGTATCTCCGGGCCGCACCGGCAAACATTCACACCCCTTTGGGTAGCAGACAACAAGTCACCACAACAACAAAATCAAGTGATCAAACTCCTTCTTCTCGACTCAACTTGTTTGTGTATCTACCGCATATCGGGGAAGAAATTAGAGAGCTGTGTTTACATCGATTGTTACACAGGAACATGATCATTGGAGAACAATTTTGAAAATTTGAATGTTAAACCTTGAAGCAAACCTAACAGTTGAATTATGCAAGAAAGTTGCAAGATAGAATTTCGAGAGCATACAGAAGTCAGTTGGTCAGAGATATGAGTTCTAATCGGATTTTCACAACCTCCTTCGTTGCGATGCACCTGTACAGAGTGGTGAAATCCGAGTGGTGAAACGCTGTTCTGTGAAATACTCGACCCAGGTGAGTGGTGAAGGCACTTGAGTTTATGCACTGCCATCTACTCTTCTGTAGCTTTTCTAGGCAACTGTTGTATTATGGCGGTGCATCAAAGTGATGAATGGTATCCTGGGTCCTTGGCTATTGGACGCACTAATAATTCCAACCCATCGCACGTGCAACAACGTCTATGCTTGAGGAAAATGTTGAATAACTAAAAGTATGCTCGTACTCAATTTGCTATCAAGTTTGGATCGCTTGGGGCGATGCAGTGGCCGGTCAACGCTCGGTTATCACAATTTTGCGTGGCCATCAAGAAGCAACCTCTTTGGTACCTAAGTACTTACAGCAATCGTATCAAAATCTGTCTCACTTGCACTCTTTGGCGTGAGTATGCGGTGGCATATCTTGGAACGGATGCGAGGTGTGTCGCGCGAACACTTCCTGGCTGTATGAGTGTACAGGTGCGCTGAAAGCTGCACCGTTCCGATTATGAACAAGTGGACTCGTACGAGAATCCGTGGCGGAATCGTCTCATCTGGATCATTTGGGGACGCAACAGGTTCTGCCTTAAAACAGTAAAATCGCAAGAATCCATTCTACAACATGATGCCAGCAATGAGCCTTCAAACACTTTGGCAACAGCGCATTTTCGCACAGCACGCGGAAGTGCGCCGTAATGGGGCGTGCGTCGAATGGCCCCAGACCCGGGATAGCACTCGAAATGAATAGAATGGAGCCTGCACACTCGCAGCACTCCTCAAAGCGTATAACAGGTGACGCAGGTTGAGCCTATAGCAGAGAACTTGAGTAATCTCACATGATAAGCACTCCTGGCCAATCTACACAAGCCCAGGGAGACATACACTTCTCATACCAGGCCCAGGCCCAACCTGTCTTGATGTCACTATTATCCATCCAGGAGCTGCCCTCAATGTCCACCAAGTGGCTAGAACTCCAAGCGCCGCAGCGGTAATCCTCTGAGATGACAAGAAGAAGAAGGGGCCTAAGAAATCTTCATATCCCAGGAATCTGCATTACTCTCTTTTC
>JAULKQ010002848.1:0-16357 GCA_032356285.1 Smithsoniella earleae
TGCGGGCCGCCGTCGACCGGCAGGAGGGTGACGGCATGGGTGCTCGTGATCGAGCCGGAGAGGCCCAACATCAGCACAGCGAGAGACAGGGGTGCAGCCAGGATCTTGGTCACGGCGCTCACTCTACCGCCCGCTGCCAGCGCCGAGCAACGAAAGGCGCATCGAGAGCGCACCCAAGGTACCGGCTGCTGAAGAAGAGGCGCGCGTGTTCTTCGCGCCGGGTACGCGACGATCACCGCGCCCCGTCGCCCGGAGGCTTGGGGTTTCCCGCGTCTATGGCCGCGCTCGCTCCTCCCAGCGCGTGCGTGTCCGTCGCCCCTCCGTTGGCCGACAGCAGAATCGACTGCGCCGACCGTCACAGCATCACGATCGCGCGAAAGAGCCTACGGACCGACCACCGTGTCGCAGTTCAACGTGAGGACCGTAGCCTGCAACTTCGTCCCCGTTAGATCGCACGAGAAGCCGCCACCCGCGGTGAGCATGACGTCGCGCGGCTGCGACGGGCGGGACCGAATCGTGCCATCCACGAAACTGAGGTCGCCCCCGGCATCCAGGTCGATCGCGTCCGGACCGGAGAACGAAGTGGGCGCGATGATCTTCACGCCATCCATCCGAATGTCTCCCGTCGCGCTCATCTGGACATCCTCCGTCGTCTTCAGCTTGGACGAACGCACTTTTCCCTTCGCGTCGGGGATGCCGATCTCGATCGACGATGCGGTCATGTGGACCTGACCGTCTTTCTGTAGCATCCGCCCAATTCGGACGGCTCCTGTGGCCGCAATGTCAAGCCGCGAGGGGTTGAGCTTGAACTTGCCGCCGACTTCGAGACTTCCGACCTGGAGGCGCAACTCAGAGCCGCCCTTTATGTCCAGATCCTCGGACGTAAGTGCGCCCGGCGTGATGAAATCCCATTCCAGGTGGTTGAAGGCGAAGATCTGGAGCTTCGCGCGGCTCCCAATCTCGATGTCGCCTGCCGCCGTAAACGTCGAGCCACCGGCCTTGATCTTCACCTTCGGACCAATGACGATTCCAGCCGACACGGATTCGACATCGACACCGCTGTTGCTCTTCGTCAGCAGCAGGTTCTGCTCAATCTCGATGTCGTCCGCCGCATGCAGAGAGATCGCGTTCACGTTCGAGACCCGTCCGCCGATCAGGATGCCCGCGCCCGACACGATCGAAACCGGCCCTCCGACTCCGACGAGCCGTGGGCCGTAGAGCCGCACTCCGCCGCCAGCGGCCGTCTCCCATGTCGTCGGGACCGCGAGGTTCAAATTCCCGGCGTCCGGCGGACAGATGATCGACCCGGGCAGGGGCGGTCCGACCGGCGGGAAGGTCCCGGCCTCCAAGTCCGTGTCGATCGGCCCCGTGTCTGTACCCGCATCGAAACAGCCGTCGTTGCCGACATCGAAGTAGCAGAAGCCGGGGTCCGACGGGCACGGATACTCGAAGGCCGACGCGGGCGCGGCAGCCAGCAAGAACGCAAGTATCGACAGAGTGAATTTCATCGTCTGACTCCAAACTCCTGGGTGGCAACTCCGCAATCAATCCCAGCCAGCGCGCGAAAGTCAACAGTGCAGTGCACTCATGTCGCCGCGCCCATCGGCAGGGCGACACGACCGACGAGTGCTCGCGTCCGTACGGTAGCTCCGACGGTTTCTTCCCCACGTAATCCGGCTCGGGATCTTCGGCGAACCGGACGGCCTCGATCTCCACGTGGCCGTCGAGTAGCGCCTTGCCCACCCGGTGCATCCCGTCCATCACTCTACCGCGCGACCCTCGAGCTCGTGGGGACGACGGAGTACGGGGTTCATCGGCGTAAGCGCCATTCGGGGCGGCGAGCGCGGCAATCAGGTGCACCGCGCAATCACGGAAACTCGAACGCGCGGATGTCGCAGCGACCCACCCGCGACTCTCCGCCAAGGGAGTCGATCTCAAAGTCCGCCGGCCCTGCGGAGAACGCGGACCAGGCCGTGATGGTGGTCGCGGGAGAGCGGGATCAGGCTCGGGTCGCGCTTGGCGGGCCCATACGTGTTCCCTCGTCACCGTCCCGAGGAATCGTCAGCCCTCAGGCACGCCGGAGGCCCGCGAACGAGCCTGCTCCATCGCCTCACCAATGGTCAGCCGGCCGGAGATCACGCGCGCGTACAGGGCCGGGTGGCGGCGGAGCCTGTCGAGGCGATACCGGTTGATGCGAACTTGACGCCGTGACAATGGCACCTGCCCTACTCTCGGATGAACTCGGAGTCGGTGGAGATCGTGGTTGGCGGCCAGCGCAAAGCAGAACCTCCGATCAAACGACTCGCAGGAGTCGTGTGGATACAGCGGTGCTCCATGCAATCCGTCTCGGACCGGCTCGAGAAACCCGCCAACGACGGCGACGAGGCTCTTCCACCCCCCTCCCCACAGGTACACGTCCTGCTCGCGATGGAGAAGCTCTCCTAGCCGGCGTACGTTTCGCTTGTCGCTGAGGTCGATCGTGACGTCGACGCGAAGCCTTTGAAGAGCCTGCTGCGCGAGGAGCGGTTGCCCCATGATCCAGCCGGCAACGATGACCGAACCTGGGGACAAGTCCTGCAACACTTGGCGGCTGCGCCGCTCCGCCACGTTGTCGTCCGAAAGATCGTTCGCCTGGTACGAGCCGACGCCCTGGTCGATCAATGCGCCCAGCAGAAGCATGCAGAGCACGACGACACCCGTGTGGGCCAAGCGCGCCGACGCAAACCGCTCGATGAAGGAGAGAAACTTCGCGACGCCCAGCCCGAACAACAGTGCGCCGAAGAGCTGAAGGTGGGGGAAGAGGGAGTAGAGGTCTGCGACCCGGAGAGTAGCGAGGAACGCGACCGAGACGCACCACGTGATCGCGAGGAAGTGGCCGAGGTGTGCGCGCCACCCCTCAGGTCCAAGAATCCGCGAAGCACCGAGCGCCATGACCGTGAGACCGAAGACTCCAAGCTGCTGAAGGACCAACGGGAGCACTTCCGACTCGAACTGCTCGCGGAACCCTTCGATGGAAAAGAAGCTGCCGCCGCTGCCAACGAACGCGACGAAGTGTCCGACGGTCGGCCAGTCGTAGGCCCGGTACAGGAAAGCGTACGGAGCGAGGCTCAATAGAGCCGCCGCCCCCACCGCCAGAATGTCCTGTCGTCTGGGACAAAGCACTCCGTCTCGCCACCCGCAGACCATCAGGAACGCCAGGCCGGGGCAGAGGAGCACAGCCATTCGGTGGTGCGACGACGCAAGGCCAACGAGAAGCGGAACCGTGAACCACCTGTTGTTCCAAGACGCAGCGCTGTCCGCGAGCGCGAGGATCAACAGAGAGATCAACAGAACATGAAGGCTATAGACTTCGGCTACGATCGCCTGGAACCAGAAGCACGCAGACGTCCCGAGCATCATGCCGCCCAAGATCGATGGCACCAGCCGCCCCGTGAGAACCAAGAGCGTGCGCGTGACGACCCCTACGCTGAGAGCTGCTGTGAAGGCGGAGAAGATGTTCACCTTCCACGCGGGATGTCCCACCACCGGGAGGATCAGAGTCCAGGCGTGACTCAGGAGCAGGTAGAGCGGATACCCGCTCGGATGGGGAACCTCCAACGAGTAGGCCACGCGCTGGAACTCAGCGCTGTCACCCCAATAGATCGAGGCCGCAGCCGTTCGGACGTATGCCCACAGCGCGCCTGCCGCCACGAGGAGGACGAGGAGCCATCCCAGCACGGCTCTTCGTGCTGACCGATCCACTCGTGTGCCGGCGAACTCTGGCATCCCTACTCCACCGCTGGCCGTGCGGCCACAAAGAGTCTACTTCCCCCGCGCGGGAGCGACAGCGGCGCTGCGACCGAGCGGCTCGGCCGACCAGTTCCATACCACGCGGCGATCGCGGAGGCATTCATGGAGCCAATAACGACGCGTGCGGCGACCAGAGCAGCACCGCCCCGAGTACGTCGGATGCTGACCATCGCATTCGTCGTTCTAGTCGCGCTCATCGGACTTGGCGCCGCAGTCAAACCCCAAAGATGATCGGAGCAGTTCGAAGCCCTGCTTGATGGCCTGTGCAACCTAGAGATTAGCGATATGGCAGAGAGGATCGTTGACCAGCTCCGGACTATATCGCCGACCGACTCCTATGACTTCGAAGTCTTCTCCTAGTTCAACGGGCAACTGTGGCGGATCCAGCAGTATTTGACCTCGCCGATGGTCGTTGGAGAGGCAACGCTCCCCGGTTGGGTAGGCGGTTGGGATGCCGCGCTGAGTTGGGAGTGCCACGGAAGTCGGACTCTCAGGACCTTCCGGATTGCTCGCGGGATCTCACCCGTAAGCGGCGCCCAGCCTTTGATCGTCGTTCGTTCCCAAGCGGAAGGATGAATGGGAGGGCGAACCGTCAATCGATCTGGCCAACGTCCGTGCTCCAAGCACTTCGCGACCGCGTCGCTGCCGTCCCAACCCACGAGGAACTTCGGTTGGCCACGCGCAGGTCGAGCCTTCCCGTCGCCGTCGTCACAAGGACAGCTGCCGCTGAATCGCCGAAGGCCATCCGGCGGACTTAGGGCGAGAACGTCGCCACAACCCCAACGATCATGAGCCGATACCGAGCTCGATAGGAGTTCTTTATCGCGGCGCTTATGAGCCCCGGACCGAAGCTGTCGAGGCATCCTTGGCGTAGCAGCGAAAACTTCGCGCAGAGTAAAGCGCGAGAAGCCTTCGAGCGTGATCACGAACGCCTCTGGATCAGGCACTCCCGATCCGGAAAAGGCCACGCTTGCAGAGAACGGGCGGACCTGGAGGATCGCGAATAGGTCGATTCCCCGCCGAGCATCGATCTGATACCGGCTTAACATGCGATTCCTAGCCCTGATCGTGCCGCCCCTGCTCCTAGCGCTCGATGCCTCGGCCACCGTGCGCCTCGACCTGGAACTGCCCGGTAAGGCGCATGCGTTCAATCTTCTATGGTCGATCGGAGAGGGTGAAGAGACGCATGGCATCGCCACCGACTCCTCCGGCTCAATCTACACAACGGTCGGCAAGGACCTGGTCTCCCTTTCGGAGAACGGTGCGGAACAGTGGCGGGTCGTGTGTCCAGCGGGCGGCTGCCTAGACACTGCCTCCAACGGCAGTGCCGTCTTCGGCTCACTTGCCGACGGAGGCATGGTTCGTGTCGCGCCCGACACCGGCGTCGTAGAATGCACCTATCTCCCTGGCGACGTCGGCGAAACACCGGGCGCTCGCAGGATCGTGGCTTCGGACTCCTACGTGGCGATCGAGCATGATCCCATCGCGGGCAACCCCTTCGACGGGGCGGTAACCGTTGTCGATGCTGCCACCTGCGTCGAGATCTACCGAATACTGAGCCCCAACGGTTCGAGGCCGCACGGTACGGTGATCGATGACACTTCGAACGTGATGTTCGTCGCGTGGGACGAGGCCGGCATCTCTCCTGCCGTCCCAACGACACTCCAGTACGCGCTCGACACCGGCGAGGAAGGCTGCCGCGCAATCCCTCCGGAAGAGTTCGAACCCGGGGAAGAGAACTTCCGCGCCATGCTCGTGGGCGGCCGGTACTTTGCGGGGATGGACTGGGCGCTCTGTGTCTTCGACGCAGATACCTGCAACCCGGACGGCTGCTACTTCCAGGAGGGAGCTTTCGGCGCGGGGATTGGCGACCTTCGGGACGTGGGCTACGACACCGTCCGAGATCGCATCTACCTGCTCGGGAACAGCTCGAACCGATTCAGCTTTACCTCTCTGGACGGGTCAACATTGAAGCCCCGGATCGTGTACGAGAACTTCGTTGAGAACGGGCTCGCCACGCTCAACAAGTTCGCACTCGGCGGACGTTGGGCCTTCATTCCAGACGGCTCGAACAACGAGCAGGGCGAGATCCAGGTGCTGGACCTCGACAACCTTCATCAAAGCCCGTTCGCTCGGTTCGAGCGAGGGCGCGTCACTCGGCTCGGGGATCGCTTGGTCGACGGGGGCCTCCTCCTCACTCAGCTCCAACGCGGCAACGTAACGGCCCCCGATACCCCCTTCATGGCCTTCGACTTGGGTGATGGCGCGTTCGTCGGCAGAGGCAACCGCCTTGGAGGTCCTGGTGCGAACAAGTATTGTGATTCCTGCTTGACCGAACTCCGCTCACTCGACGCTCAGTGCGGGTTCGCTCCCGAAGGCTGGCTCTGCACCCTTACGAACCACTACGCCTATGTGGTGGCCGACCCGACATTGGTCGTGGCGGGCGGAGTATGGGAGGCCCGCGATTCGTCGGGAGCGATCATCGGCTCGACCTCGAAGCGGGAATTGGACCTGTCTGTGTCCATTGCGCCGGGGGCCTCACGGGCGATCCTTCTGGCAGGCGGGCCGTATCCCATCGCAGGCAAGCGGCTGAAGATGCGCGATCCTCTCGGCCGCCCCGAACTGCGATCCCTCCGCTTGCTGGCGAAGGGCGATGGCGTTCACGCACCTGCCCCGGGAAGCGGTGACCCGACGGTAGTCGGCGGTCGACTGCGGATCGTCAATTCGTCGACTGGGGAGGAGGCAGTGGTCAACCTGCCAGCGAGCGGCTGGAGCGGCCTGGGCAAGCCTGTGGGGTCGCGTGGATACCGCTACCGTGGCGATCCGACCGACGCCTGCCGCACAGTCGTGGTCAAGCCCGGACAGAAACTCAAGGCTTTCTGTACCGGCGAGCAGATAGAGTTCACGCTCGATGAACCCGCTCAGATAGCCCTCGCGGTGGAGATCGAGCTTGGTGCGGATACGAAGATGTGCATGCTGTTCGACCGCAGTTCGTACAAGAAGGACGAGGGAGGCCGGTTCTCCGCCTCGAATTCTGCACCCCCTGTCGATTGCATCATGCCCTGAGCCCGGTGGCCCTCTTGCGTGACTCCGCCTCGCCATGGCCAGCACGCATCGGGTTCGAGATCCTCACCAGCCCAAGACGATCGGGGGGCCTCAACCAGCCCCCGCCGGCAGCTCGCTACGAACCCGACTGTCCCCTGACGCCACGGGGCGAGAAGTTCGCCGACAGCCTCAGCGGTGCGATCGCGGGCCTGCATAAGAGCGTCACGACTGAGCAGGCCCGAGAACTGGATTTCGGCCGCCTCCGGCGCCCAAACTGGGATAGGATCGAGGACATCGAGATCGCGGAGTGCGAAGCCGACGGCGAACGGCGTCGGCGGCTGATGTTCGCCGACCTGTGAGGGCGGCCGATCACTTCCGAACCGGCAGGATGCGCACCCGCGACGCCACCTCGTCCACCGTCACGATGGCGCCCTTCGCGAGTACCTCGGAGTGCTCGCGCAGGACCGAGACGATGTCCTCCCCGATCGCGTCCGGCAGAACGTTCTGTGCCCGGACCTGGACCACGCTCGGGCCACGCGCGCCCGTCGTGGCGACCAGGGCCGAGAAGTCCAGGTCGAGCAAGAGGACAACCGCGCCGCGCCCCGCTCCCTGGTCCACCTCATGAGAATCTCGTCAGGGGCTATGGTGTCGCCGACGTCCATCCAGTGCACCGCCTCCAAGCCTCGGCCGGTGAGGAACCCCACCCACATCGGGCTGAGGTTCATGTCCACCAGAACCTTCACGAGGCTTTGATCGGAAGCTCGATCTCCTCGGCCCGCCATGCCGCGTAGGAGAGCGCGGCTTGTAGGTCCTCCTTCTCCAGGTACGGATAGGCGGCCAGGACGTCTGCCTCTGACCTACCAGCGGCGAGCAGGCCGACGATGGTGCCCACGGTGACCCTCATGCCGCGCAGGCACGGCCTCCCCCCCATGACACCGGGGTCGTGTGTGACGCGATCAAGGATCACGTGCGCCATGGCCTCATCTTACCCCATGCCGCGTATCCAGCCTACCGGGCAACCGCACCTCCCGAATGCGGCACCTACGCGATGCCGCCCCCAGGGTGGACACAGGACCGCCGATGCCTTCGAGATCGACCAGCGCGGAGGCGACCGAGACCGCCGTCGGCGACTGATGTTTGCCGACACGGGATGTCGGACATCCGGTGTCCGTATCGCACAGGCGAACCGGGACGGAATCGCGAAACCGGATAGCTCCAACCGCGGAGGCGAGGCTCTCGCCGAGAAGAGCCTCGGGGAAAGTAGGCGACCCTCGCAGTTTCCAGTTTGAACCAGGTCTACGAGTGGTTGAGGCAGGTTTCGAGACTGCGACATGCATCGGCGGCATGACGCGCCGGACCCCTCTGGCCCCGCATTCCCCAGCGGGCTATCCTCTCAACCATGAAGCTGCCGGTAACGCTGGAGCGGGACGAGACGGGAGTCGTAGTGGCGGAATGCCCAGCCATCCCCGGTTGCGTCAGCCAGGGTACCACCGAGGACGAGGCGCTCGCGAACATTCGAGAAGCCATCGTGGGCTGCCTCGAAGTGCGGGCGGAAGAGGGACTTCCCCTGACTGTCCGCACCGTCGAGATCGACGTCGCCGTTGCCTGAACTACCGGTCGTCTCGGGCTGCGAGGCCAGGCTTGCATTCGAGCGACTCGGCTGGGTCTTCCGACGCCAGTCGGGAAGTCACATGATCCTGACGAAGGCGGGCAGCATCGCGTCCCTGTCCATCCCCGACCACCGGGAGTTGGCTCCCGGGACTCTCCGCAAGCTCATTCGGCTCGCTGGGATGACGGTCGAAGAGTTCCGCGACGCCGTTCGCTAACGAAAGCGGCCATGAGCGACCCCGACGGGATTTGAAAGCGACTAAACCGGTATGCGTCGGGATGCCCTGGCAGGAGAAACGTTCCTTTCTCGGGCCGGCGGCCCCTCATCGCCTCCCGATGCCAACCCCGGTTTGGGCACCCGGTGCCCACGACCTACGCCGCCTGCCGTGCCAAATGATCCGTCGCGGCCCGCCCGTAGGGATCAAGTGATCCGACGGGCATCCATCCCTGGATCCGATCCACTCCGAATGCAGCAGCAGGCATCCCCTCACGCCCACGGATCTTCGAGGAACGCTGTGGCGCCGCCTCGCTCGGCCTCGTTCGTCACCCCGATCCGCGGGGGTGCTCGCTGAAATGGGCACGCTTAGGGGGGAGCGGGAGACTCGTCGTCGGGCGTGGCCTTCTCATCCATGTCCTCCGATGCCAGCGGCTCGTCGGCCCCCGGCACCCCGCTGGCCCCCGGCGCCTCGCTGGAACCTCGAAAGTACTCGGAGAACACAGTGAAGGCGGCAAAGAAGAACGTCACGGCCGCGAGGAGCGCCTGGAAGAAGGGATCGGAACTCACGACGGCCCAGATCGAGGGGCGGATCCTGTAGGGGCTCCCCGTCAGGCGCTCCACCGCGCCCGCCTCTCCCCGGGCGCTGTACACCACGAGGAGACCGGGCCCGTCGTCGACACGAACGAACCCCGATCCGGGATCACGCGGGTCGGCAGGCCGCTGGATGGAAAAGGCGTCGCCCGGTTCGAGCTCGATGCGACCCGCCTCGTAACGCCCTTCGTCGCTCGAGGAGAAGGAGTCGATGGCCGAGCGCGCCAGCATGGAGACGCGCCCCTCAAGCAGAATCGGAACGCGGGCACGATTCACGTCGCCCACGACCTTCCCGATCTTGGCGTGACCGTGGATCGGGAACATCTCCACCGAGCTAGAATGACAGTCCTCGTTCGGCTCGACCGGGGTGACGATGCCGACGAACTGCCGAACCTCCTCCCTCTTCAGATCGACGAACGTCTCTCCGTCGATCTCGGTCGACTCGGACCTCGAGAGAACGGCCACCGCCTCACCATACCCCGAATCCGGCGAGCCAGAGCGGTCCGCCTCGATGTCGATCGTTAGCTGGCCACATCCGACCCGCTCGAATCGCACTCGCGCCCCGGCCCCGGGCTCGACTTGGCCCGTGAAGGTCCGGGCCACCTCGTCCACGGTCATCTCGACCCCCTGGAGGTACCAGTTCGTTTGGTGGCCGGAGACGGTTCGCACCTCGACCACCTCGCTTCGGCCCGAGAAGGAAAGCGTGGTCTCGAGCCGCTGCCACCGCAAGAACGCGACGCCGAGGACGACGAAGGCAAGAACCCACGGCAAGCTCAAGCCCGGCGCGCGCCGGATCTTCATCGAACGATCGCGAGAGGAAGGCGACTGTAGCTACCCCCTTCTCGCCTGCGCACGGCGAACCGAACGAACGAATCGTCTCCCGTCTCGACTCGACAGATCCGGTCGAAGGTGACGACCTCGGTGCCCTCGATCGGATCGCACGGGAAGCTCGCCGTCGACCGGTCCTCCCTGTAGCCGATCACCGCGGTCATCAAGCCACCCGAGTTGATCAGGACCTGGAACCGGTCAGGCGAAACCTCCGGCGTCCAACCCGCAAGGAGCACCGCATCGCGGCGCTGGTCGCAGTCGCCGCTCTCGTCCGAGAGCGTCACGAACGGTGCGAGATAAAGCTCCTCCTCGTGCGTTCGGAGCTCCTCCATGTACTTGGACGCGATCTGCAGCGGCACGATGCCGCGGTCCTGGGCGGAGAGACGATACTTCCCCTCGGCAACGTACCGCCCGTCACGCGAGCTGAGGCGAAGACAAAGGGCAGTGGCGCCGGCTGCCCGAGACGCATCGGCCGTCGGCACGAGGACGTACAGGCGCAGGTCTCCCTCTCCCGAAAGACCCGTCTCACCCGCGACCACGCCGACGCGAACCTCGCCCGACACCGGCACACCGCTGCGATAGGTCTCGTGCAGCGGTGCCGCGGGCGGCACCGCCCTGCGGGAGGCGGAGCCTCCGGGTGGCTCTTGCCCTTGGGCGGCGATCGCCGTCGCGAGCACCAGACAGACGAGCCCCGCGGCGGGTGCGCGCCTCATGACAGGTCGATGCGAACCGGGACCGACGATTGGGTCGCCGGAGCATCCTTCCCGACCGCACCGCGCTCCAAGGTACAGTTCATGGCTCCTGTGAGAAGGGTGCCACTCGCCACTTCGGCGTCCAGGACGCACTTCCAAGAGCCCCGGTACACGAAGGTCATCTGAAAGCCACCGCGCGTGAGACTTCCACCGGTGAACCACGGGTGCCGCACGCTCAGCTCATCGGTCTTCTCGTTGATCTTGAGCTCCGAGAGGACGAGGCCATGCCAGGAATTGTAGACGTAGGTTTGTGCCGCATCGGGCTTGTCCGGCGAGACGACGCCCACCGGGAGCGTCTCCCGCTCGCGAAAGAGCCAACGAAGGGCCGCCGTCTGCAAGCGCTTGTCCGAGCCGGCGAGAGCCACCTCGAGGGCCATCGAGCGAAGCTCGGCGTCGTCACCGGAGAGCGCGGCGTCGATCGCCGCGGATCGAACCGACGCATCGGAATGCTCGAGCATCGCCTTGTAGTCGTTCAGGTACTTCGCCCGCTCCTGCACCTTTAGCAGCATGTCCGAGTCCGCCTCCGCCCTTGCTGGGCCGAGGATGAATAGCACACCGATCAGGGCCGCCACGACCCGACGTGCCCGCGGCGACTTCTCCGGATTGAACCGCATCACTCCATCCCTCCCTCTCAGTCGATCATTCGAGTCGATCCTCGCCCGTTCAGAGCCTCTTCAGCGCCGCCGTCTGGACGAAGCCGACCGTACCGTCGCTCATCAGAACCCGATACCAAAGACGCTCCTTGACGCGGCCGGTGACGGCCACCACGTCGCCGACGCTCAACCGCCCCCGGGACGCGGCAAGCTGGTCGGGCTGCTCCTGAACGCGAGCCGAGCGTACGCACAGCGCGCGGAACTCGAGAGCATCGATCGTGTAGTTCTCGGCAGGCAGCAGCGTCGGCCCGCGCGGGGGATCGAAGAACTTTCGCGTGAGGTCACTCAGGTAGTCGAGTCGCAACACCCTGCCGACCCCATCCTCGACCTCGAGCAGCATCCCTGCGGGTCGGCCTCCGATCCGGAGAATGCTGCCGCTCTGCGTCTGCAGGATCGCGTCGTCCTTCGTCTCCGGTCGTATGCGAATCCAATGGGCGTCCGATCCGGCGACACGAACGTACCGAAGGGCTTCGCCGCCCACTGCCGTTCGGCTTGCCAGGACGCCTTCCGTCGCCCCGTCCAGCAGAGCCGCGAGGTCACGACCCTCGTCCCACGTAAAGGCACATGGGAATCTCTTCTCCTTGACGCGAAGGGCTGCGAGATCGACGTCGAAGCTGAACTCGTGGTAGGCACCACTCTGCACGCGGCCGGCGGCGACGACGACGATCTCCAGGGGTTCTCCCACGACGTGTGCCGGGGTCAGTACGAAGCACTCTCCGTTGCGCTCGCGCAAAACACCCTGGCCGTCCTGCTCCGCGCGAACGAAGACCATCGTGTTCTGCGCACCCGCGGGGCCGGTTGCGGTCACTAGGATCACCGCGGCGAGGATTTGGAGTGCACGCACAATCGGAGAAGTTTCGTGGTGTGGATCTGCCGGCCCCCGAGTCGGTCCGGAACCCAGGAAGGACCAGGAACGTAGGACCAAAGACCTGGGCGGGTCAAGCCAGCGGCTTCGGGGATTATGCCTGACTTGACACCACCCCCCCTCTGTCGGCTACAACCCTTGCGTGCGGGCGATCTTTGCCGCGATTCGCGATTTCTTTGTTGGCCGAGCGCTGGAGAGTGCGCTTTGGCAGGCATCGCTAGCTGTGGTCGTCGGTCTCGCGATGGGCGCCTGGGGCTACCTCTCTGGCCTGCCCCCTATCGGCCAGGTCTTGGTGGTACTCGCCGCGACGTGCCTCGGGCTGGAGGCGTTCTCCCTGCTGGATCGGTGGCGTTTCTCAAAGTTCATGAGAGAGCGAGCCGTTGCGTTGGGGCAGTGCCCGAGCCCCGTCCAGTTTGAGGTACTGGAAACCGTAGAGACGCTAGCCCGCGTTCAAGGAAGCGACGATGAACCAGAAGTGCTGGTGAATCTCGAACTCCTCATCGACAACCTAGACTCTCGAATACTCTTCGTTACAGGCGTAGATTTCGCAGTGGTAAGGCCACGCGGGATTATGCCGTTTCGAAGAGTTCCGCTCGGGAGAACTCGCTCGACCCTGTCAGCCACCTTTGAGACCAGCGACCTGAACGACACTATCCACCTCTACGACAAGCGGGGCGTCGAGCTGCAACCCGGAAGCCGGGAGCGGTACAAATTCTATGTTACCCGCTCGATCGAGCCGAACGAAGTCCCTCGGCTTACGGAAAAGCACTTTGTCCGCGTCCGCTTTGCGGCGATGGGTCAACCCGACACAATCATAGATCTTTCCGTCCGCCTCGGCCCACGCGGGTGGGAGGGGCGTCGCGGGAATACTCTTCACCCGATGCGGGACGACTAACGAGTCTCCTCATGGCCTCATCGAAGCTCAGGGGGTGTAGACTATTCTCTTCCGGCCCAACCCGAAGCTTCTTTACTGCTGGGTCTCGCTGCCTCGGGCTTTTCGGCGCCTTCTTCGTTGCCTTCTTTTTCTTGGCCACGGTCGAGACCTCAGCATCCTGCAATCACGGATGCGAATATGTCGGGATTCTCCCGCTCGTTATGACGGAAGCTGAACTCAGCCAAGTACAAAGGCAGGTAGTCCTTCGAGATCTTGTGGAAGGTGCCGACGATGCCGCGCTTGATGAGGCTCCAGAACGAATCAATGTTGGCGGTGTGGACCGCGCCGAACACGGTCTGCTTCACGTAGACTTCATTCGAGTGATTCACGATGTCGTGACGGAAGCCCAGTCGGTCGAGGTAGGCGTAGCCCTGGTGCTCGTCGGTCGAGATAAGCGACACCTTGTCGGACACCGCCTCGCTAACGAAGTCCTGCATCGTCTTGCGGTCGGTCTCTTCGATCACCTGACAGACGACGTTGCCCTTACGAGCAATCGCGCCGATGACGGCGGTCTTCTTCACGGGCTTCTTGCCGACGTGGAGATTCTTGGCCTTTCCGCCGACATAAGTTTCGTCAACCTCAACGACGCCAGTGAGCTTGTCGAACGTCTCGTTGCGCATCGCCCGGATGCGGTGACACATGTACCAGGCGGTGCGGTACGAGCCCGTGCCGATCATGCGGTGGATCTGAAGGGCGCTGATGCCCTTCTTCGACTGGCACATGAGGTAGACGACCTGGAACCACGTTTTGAGCGGGATGTTGGTGTTCTCGAAGATAGTTCCGGCGATCGGGGAGAATCGGTAGCCGTTCTTCGCGCAGCCCTTGCACTGCCAGCGGTAGGCGCGGGAGAGCTTGTAGACCTTCTCATTGCCGCAGCGGGGGCAACGGACCTCACCCTTAGGCCAGCGCAGGGCCACGAGGTAATCGAGGCACGCCTCTTCCTTGGAGAACTGCTTGTTGAGTTCGGCCAACGTCATCATGGGACCAATTTACGGGAGATTTAGGGTGGTGTCAAGTGGTGCATAACCACCGCGGCTTCGCCCTTCCGCCCGATCCGTCGCCAGCTTCGGACGCGGCCATCCTGCGGAACTAGAGCCCCTCGCCGGGGACGACGGAACCCCTCTGGGACGAGGACTCCCAGGCCGGGCGCCGACGAAAGGCTTGGCGACCGAGCCGCCCCGGCAGAGTCTCGAACCTGACTGTTGACGGCGGCCGGCCGATTCGCTTTCTGTCGACTCGCCCTATGTTCGGCCTGGAAGGCCCACCAGATCGGGCCGCTCCGTGACATCCCCAAGTTCCCAAGCTGCCGAAGAGACGTTGACGAGGAAGGAGCTTCTTATGTCGTCCGTAGCTCGATGGGTGCCGATCCTGGCGCTTCTCGCGGCGTGCGCCTCGCCCGATGACCAACCCGCTGGTGCGAAGCCCCCGGCCCCAACGGCCGAGGCGTCTCGACCGGCACCGCCCGAGACCAAGCGTGCGGAGAGCCAGGCACTCGCCTCCGCAGCCGACGTGGCGGCCAAAACCCGAGGCGATCTTTCTTGCCCCCCCGAGGTCGGCTCGGCACCGAGATCCCCCGACGCACCGGTCGACGACGTGCTCGGGGTGCGTCCGGGTCTGACCTACGAGGAGGCCGCGAACACGATTCTCTGCAGTCACGACCTACTCGTTATCAAGCCAGAGAAGAATCGGGGCTTTCGGGTCGACACGCATGGCCACGAGATCCGGCAAGGATTCACCGCGCGCTTCGCCGAGCGCGAGAAGTCGAGCGACGAGATCCTGGCCGAGATGAGAGATTCACAGATGGCCCGGTCTCTGAACTCGAGGGTCGAGGATCTGGAAGCCGGCGAAGCGAAATGGTTCGTCGGCACGATGGGAGTCCCCAACGAGGAGCGAGTCATCCACGTAGCCCGCGAGGAGTGGTTCGTGGAGGGCAAGGCCCCTTCGATGGAGACGGTCGAAAGCGCTCTCGTGGACAAATACGGAACCCCCACGAAGCACGAAGAAGTTCGCGGGACGCTGGAGCTGACGTGGGCGTACGACCCGCTGGGGCGCCTGATCACGGAGAGCTCGCCTCTGTTCAACCGCTGTCGAGGCGCCGCGGACCCTGATCGGGGCTTCAACCTGTCTGCGGATTGCGGCACCGTGGTCTCCGCCGCGGTCGCCCCCACCCGGGACAACCCGCGATTGAGCCGCTCCCTACAGGTCGGCGTCGTCGACCAAGCCTACGCCTTCACCGCGATCGAAGAAACCGAGCAGGCACTTCAGCGGCGCGAATCCGAACGCCAAACGCAGGAAATCGAAGAGGCGGCGAAGAACGCCGATGCGCCACAGCTCTAGGAAGATTCCGATGTCGATGAAACAGCCGATCCAATGCGCACTTCTGCTGCTCGCCTCGTTGATGGGCTCGGGCGCTCACGCATCCGACTTGAGCGAGAGAGAGGGCGAACTCATCAACCCGGATGCGAGCACCATGGTGCTCCTGTACTACGACCTCGCCGGGGTTCCCATTCCCTTCGACAAGATGGTCGAGGCGGACATGCGCGTCCGGACCGCAGTGCCCATGGACAAAGCTGCGCGCCGAGAGGAAGTCAGAGCAGAGTTGCAAGCTGCGGCGAAGGCGGTCGAAGGAATCGGGGTCCTACGACTTTCCCTCGCAGACGCGGATCTGAGTGAGTACGACCCGACCTACGGGGAGTTCCTGGTGCGTGCGCTCGCTCCGAGTTCCGCGCTGACGTTCAAGGCATTGGGACAGGAGGTCTCGCTCAAGTTCGGAAACGGCAAGACCGCCCAGATCTGGCGCGTGACGAAGGAGGAGGCGCAAGCGGTGCGGGACAAGACCAACCTCGGAACGGTGGGGATCGACGTCACGGTCAAGATCGCGAAGGTGCAACCCGGCCCGGGAGGCGGAACCATCGTCGCCGACGTCACGGAGTACGATCTCCAGAATGCCTACCACGGGCTGACGATCGGCCGGATCAAGATCGGCAAGTAGCGGAACCCGCGGCCTTCCTGCGCTTCGACGAGGAGCGAGGCGCGAGGGACCACCGCCAGGAACTGGTCGCCCCGGCCCGGCGG
>JAULKQ010002859.1:0-16353 GCA_032356285.1 Smithsoniella earleae
AGGGTCGCGCCGTCGTTCTTCTTGATCTCGGTCAGGTAGGAGTCGAAGCACTCCTCCGGACCGCCGACGTCTCCTGTGCCGATCAGGATCTGCGCGCGCAGGGGTGCGACGAAGGTCGAGAGGTCGGGCAGGGTGGGAAGGTTCTCTTTCTTCCCGACGATCTTGATCGTGGACTTGCCGGCGTCGCCGGCCTTCAGGACGGCGGTGAGAATGCCGTTCGGGATTCCGTCCTTGTCCTTGAACTTCCATCCCTTGCCCTCGACCTCGCGCCAGCAGGGCTTCTTGCCGCAGGTGCCTCCGGCGAGCGCGACGGCGTTCAAGACGCTCCGCGGGGTCCCGGCCGCATCGTCCCAGATGCAGAGCTGCAGGTTGTCGACGGTCTCGGGGTCGCCGAAGTCATCGGGGAGGAGCGCCTCGCCCTTCTTCCAGGTGAGCTTCACGAGATCACCCTTGTCCGGCGTTTTGTCCTTCAAGACGAGGACGCCCTTCTCGGCCTGGCGACAGCCCGCCAGCGGCGTGGGCGGGCAGTCGAACGGCACGAGATCGCACGGGTCGCCAACGCCGTCCACGTCGGTATCCTTCTGGCTCGGGTTTGGCGTATCGACGCAGTTATCCTGCTCGTCCGGGACGCCGTCGCCGTCGAGGTCGGAGATGCAGTTGGAGGAGGTGATGCGCTGCTTCTCGCACGACGCGGTGGGGGGGCAGTCGTCGTCGGTGAGGCAGGTCGACGGCGAGCGGAGGACGCAGACGTTGCAATCGGCGTCCGCCGAGCACGAAAGCCACGCGTGTCGGGCGCAGCTGCCGAGACCCGTGTCGCAGCGGTCGACCTCACAGAACGCGCCGGCGTCGCACTCGTCGCCGAGCGGACAGAGTTGCTCGGCGCAGCGACCCCGGTCGGACTGGGTGACGCCGCAGCCGTCGCTTTTGACGTCGAGCGGGTCGAAGTCTCCGTCGTCGGGGATGGCGTCGTGTGCGGTGACGACGTCGGTGCAGAAGTCGTAGATCTGAATGACGGTGTCGTCCGCGTCGTCGTCGCCGTTCAGGTCGGTACCTCCACCCGGACAGCCGACGGTCATTACGGGGCCGCCCTGCTCGCACTCGTCCGTCAAGAAGATGATCTTGCTGCCGTCGATGCGGTAGGGCTGACGGGCGTCGCAGGACGCGCGGGTACAGGGCGTCGCGGCCTGGAGCGTATTGACGTCGGACCCGGGTTCGAGAACGTCGGCGACGTGGAGCACCTGATCGATCATGTCGCCATCTTCGTTCAAGTCGATCCCTTGATCCGCCTCGTCGACCCGGAACGCGACGAGTTGGATGGTCCCGCCACAAGCCGCAGCCTCTGTTTCCGCCCCGAGGACGAGGTCGGTGGTCTCGAAGGGGTGCACGAGTGCGGGCGCCGGTCCGACGAACGTCAAGAGTGGACTCGGGCAGCCGTCGCATTCCTTTGCGAGGGCCACGCCCGCATTGTCGACGACCTGCGAAAGCAACGCATCGTCGGCCACCGACACCCAACCGCACGAGGTGATTGGTGAGCAGACTTCGCGGGCGAGAATGCCCTCGAAATCAGAGCTGAGGGCTTGGACGGCCATCAGGTCGCCGGACAACGCGACCGGCGAGTCGAGCCCAAGCTCTCCTCCCAACGAAATGGCGAAGAGCGCCTGTCCATCCCAGAAGCCGACGTCGTCAAGGCAGCCGCCGGCCGGGTAGAACACGGCCTTCCCATCGGCCACCGCGGCCTCGCGGGCGGGGCAGAGGTTGGTGGTCACTCCACTCGCGACGTCGAACACGCGGAGAACCTCGTCGTCCAGTGAGCCATCACTGAAGAGTGCGTCGTCAATGCCAAGAGGGTCGTCGGGGTCCGGGATTCGAGCGAAGACGTCCTCGAAGCCATTCGTGTCGCCCGCAACCAATGCTGCGTCCGCACTCGAGAAATAGACATTGCCGTCGTCATCGACGGTGGCCGACGTGTCCATGGGAACCCCGGTCGGGCTTTCGGATCCGTCACTGCGCAGATTCACGCGAGTCGTCGTCTGGGTAACTCGATCGTGTCGGAACAGGTCGGGCTGGCCGTTCGTGTCGTCCGAGACCAGATTGTCGGCGGCGCTGACGAAGATCACGTAGCGGCCGTCGAGCGAGATCCCTCGGTTCTCCGAATCCCCGTTCAGAGCCTGACCTCCCCCCGTGGTCACGGAGATCCGCTCCATGAGATCCAGCGTCCGGTCGTAAACGAACACGTCCCGGGTACCGTTCGTGTCTCCGGGTACGAGATTGCTGGCGGCGCTGTCGAACGCCACGAAGCGGTTCTGTTGGTTGATGCGGGGCCGTGCCGACGCACCGTTCGCAGGGACCCCGCCCAGGGCCTTGCTGATCAGCTCCGTCGTCTCCGGACCCGGACTGCGCAGAAAGATGTCGGCGACGCCGTTGTCGTCCACCGCGGGAGCTCCGAGGAGGTTGGTCGCGTCACTCTCGAAAACGAACGCCGAGGTGGTCCTCGCGTGAGGGTTCCGCGATGCGCCGTTTGCTTGGTCCCCGTTCGAGGCGATGCTGATTCGGAAGGTCCACACGGGGTTCGTCGGTGCGATGAAGCTCCAGTAGATGTCCGTCACGCCGTTGTCGTCGACGCCTGAGGCTCCGAGGAGGTTCGTCGCGTCGCTCTCGTAGGCCGAGGTGAACGGTCCCAGGACGACGACGTTCCGGGAGTCCCCACCAAGGGCCTGCGCACCCGTGTCGTGCTGGCGATTTACTCGTGAGAGGAACTGTGAGGTGAGCATGTACACGTCGCGCCAACCGTTGGTGTCGGGGACGAGCTCGTCGAGGTTCGACGCGTCGCTCTCGAAGCCGACGGTGTTGCCCGAGGCGGACGGGCGGAATGAGTCTCCGTTGGCTTCCAGTGGACCCAAGCGGCTTACGCGCGTCATCGTGACCGGCCCCGTCAGGTCGGGGAAGGAGAGGAGCCCCATGAAGACGTCACGATGACCGTTCGAGTCGGGCAAGACCGGATCGAGGTTCGACGCGTCACTCTCGAATACGATACGGAAGTTCTGGAACTTCACGTTGCGGCTGGATCCGCCGATGGCTGCGCTCGACCCGTTCCGATTGATGCGCTCGGTTGTGATCGCTGCGAGCTGGGCCTCCGAGGAACGGAAGAAGACCTGACCGTTCGAAGCCGCGAGGCTTCGGCCGTTGATCACGGGCGCGGCATCGACACCGAGTATGAGCCCGTCGGTGAGATCGTTGCCGTCGTCGTCGAAGACGCGGAGCACACCGTCGGCGATGTCGTCGTCGCCATTGAGGTCGCAGGCGTTCTGGCCCGATTCGGTCTCGACGAACGCGAGCAGGCCCCCCTCGGTCGCTCCCGCGGGAAGGCGCAACGGCGGCACGGACGTCCGGATCACCGCTCGTCCAAGAGCGTCCGGGTCGAGTCCGGGGCATCCGGGTGTTCCTTTTAGAGGGATGAGTTCGCCCGTGTCCTGATCGCGCTGGGTCATGACGAGGTCGGTATCGTCATCGTCGCCGTTGCGGTCGACGCCGTCGACGCGCTCGATGATGGTGAAGGCGGCGAGCTCGTCGCGGGGGACGAGGTCCTCGATCGGGACGGCCGGGCCGGCGCGGAGGTCGTAGATCACGCACTCGTCTTCCGGGCCGCCGCAGTCGCCGTCGGACGAGCACGTCGTGCTCGGGTCGTTGGTGCAGATGCCCTGCAGCGGGATCTGACGGGGAACGGCGACGAGCCCCGGGGAGAGCGGCGTCAGGAAGTCCACGATCGCAAGGTTGAAGAGCGAGGCACCGCACTCCTCGTCGGGGTCGGCACAGTCCAGGTCGTTGACGCACTCGTCCCCGGTGAACGTGTTCGTCGTTCTGTCGAAGCACTCGGCCGCGTCGCACTTGGAGCCGGGACACTCGGCGTCCTCGTTGCAGGGGAGCCCGGTGTTCTTGCAGGCCTGGAAGGAGTCCGAGCGCCGGGCCGCGCGCAGGATGGTGTAGGGCGCGTCGGCCGAGCCGAAGAGCTCGAGGCTGGTGCCATCGCCGGGCTGGGGACGGAAGACGGGCGCGAGGACGCGGCCGTCGGGGGCGTGCGAGGTGAGGAAGGACGGTCCCGGGAAGGAGGAGGGGAGAATCGGGGGCTCGCCGGCGATGGGAGACGGGAACGGAGCAAAGCTCGCCGTCACCAGACGCGCCGCCGGCTCGCCGTCGACCTCTTCGCGAATGCCGTCCCACTGGAAGGGCACGAGCGCGTTTCCCTTGGCGTCGAGCGCGAGCCGGAGCTCGCCGTCGACCGGCACGAGCGGGCACGGCGGCGCCTCGTCGGTGCACTCGGCGGCGTAGCGATTGGGGAGTGGCAGGGCGGTGAACGTGGGGAAGGTCTTCTCGGGGACGATCGCTTCGCACGAGCCGGTGTTGGTGAAGAGCTCGTCGACGCAGGCGGTGAACGCTCCGGCGCTGGCCGCGCACGTGGTGACGCCGCAACCCAGAGCGGATCGGGGCGAAAGAGCGATGCGCGCCGGGCCGGCGCGGGTCTGACCGTCGCCGGGCCCGCAGGTCGCGTCGCAGTCGGCGTCGGAGGCGCAGAGCTCGGCGTCGTCTACGCCGCCGACGCATCGGCGATCGGGCGACGGGAAGCGGAAGCGCACCTCGCGGCCGTCGGCGGTGTCGACGACCTCGAGCTGAGAATCTGCGGCGCCGAGGCAGACGGCCGAGCCGCCGATCTCCGCCTCGCATCCGGCGAGGTCGATGCCGGTGCAGTCGTCCGAGGTGAGGATCACCGCCGACCGCTGGCTCAGGTCGACGGGCCCGCCGGCGTCCGGCGCGAAGACGACGGTGAGTGCAAACTCGCCGAGCTCCGCGGCCGAAGGAAGAGTGGTCGGATCGCAGTCGCGCAGCGAGATGGCCAGCGGCTCACCCGGCCCGGCGAAGGGACGATCGAGGAATCCCTCCGTCCCGACGAAGTGACCTTCTCTGCCTTCCTCCAGATCGCAGGAGGCGCGGGCGTCCGGGGCCAGGAGGGCGAGGGTACAGAGTGCGAGGGCACAAAGGACCTGCGCACGCGCGCGCAGGGAGATGGAAGCCTTCCGATGCATGGGGTTCTCCTCGGTCGAGCTGCGGTCTGAACGTGGAGCGGGAACCGTGACCGGGAGAGACCGCGGCCGGTTTCCACGCGAAAATCCAATCACACACCTCGAAGGCCGTGCAACGCGAAGTTACGCGCGTAACGTTTCGAACGATCGTTCGAGAACGATCTCTCGCGGTCCGCGGGGGCGCATGCCCGGCCACGCATCGTTCGACCCAGTCGGGCCTCCGGGGTACCGTGCCGACCAGCTCATGCGAAACCGCTACCTCGTCGTCTGCGTCCTGACGGGTCTCGCGCTCTCGTGGGTTCCGACGCTGATCCACGGGCCCATCGCCGCGAAGTTCGATGTGCTCTACATCCGCGGGTCGACGATGGTGTGGGCGTGGTACGTCGCGCGCATGCTGATCGGCTTCGTGGTCGGAGCGACGCATTGGCCGGACGCGTGGTGGCTCCGGGGGCCCCTGTTCGGAGCGCTCACGATGCTGCCGCTGGGCATCACCTCGGTCGCGACTCCCGGGTGTGGGTGGCCTTGAATGGGCTGGAACGTGACCACCGGTGCGGTGGTCGGACTCGCGGTTGGTGGTGTCGCCTATCTGGTCACCGGGAAGCGCTCCGGGAGCGAGGTCTGACCGACCCGCATCGCCCGGCTCTTCACGCAGCGAGGGCCGTCGGTCCGCGCAGGGCCTCGAGCAGGCTCTCGAAGAGCCCGCGGGCCGACGTCGGGAAGGTGATCTCGACGATGCCCTCCGTCGTCGGAATCCGCACGGACGGCTCGAGAGGCCCCGAGGGGATGGATCCCTCCTCGGCGAGGTCGTCGTAGAGCGTCGTCGCGAAGTCGCGCAGCATCGCGGCGAGCGAATCCGGCGCCCAGCCCGGCTGGGCTCCCGCGGGCGCGTCGACGAGTCGGATCGCCGCGCCGGCGAGGCGGTAGACGGCATGCGTATCGTCGATCGCGTCGCGCAGAGAGCGGCGAAGCGGCGAGGCGTCCATTTCGAGGTGCTGTTCCATACCTCGGTCTACTGCACGGCGCGTGCCAGGGCCGCGGCGTCGCGTCGAGGGCGCGGATCGACCAATGCGCTGGACGGTGACCACTTTGGTGCACGGAGATCGCCCACTCGAGTCGACGTTCAGACCCGTCGAGCCTGCCCCGGGGGGCACGGGGGAGTCCAGAGGACTGGCGGGGCGGCCAGCCCGCTCGACACCTCAGCGAATCCCGTAGTCCCGAAGCTTGTTCTGGACCGAGGCGCGCGACATTCCCATGATCTGGGCGGCGCGCGTCGCGTTTCCATCGCACTTCTCGAGTGTGCGGCGCACGAACTCGGCCTCGAAGAGATCCCGCGCCTCGCGGAAAGAATCCGGAAGCCCCTCGCCGAAACGGATCGGTCGGCTCGGTGCGTCCGCGGTCTCGGCGTCACTCGTCCGGTCCTTTCGGTCGGCGGGGTCCACCTGCAGCCTCGGGGAGAGCTCGTTCGCCGTGATCACGCCGCCGTCCGGAGTGAGAGCGGTGGCACGCTCGATCTCGTTCTGGAGTTCCCGCACGTTCCCCGGCCACTCGTATCCCTGAAGCACCCGGATGGCGTCGTCGGAAAAGCCGCTGATCTTCTTTCCGTGGCGGGCCGTCGTGCTCGACAGCATGCGCGAGGCGATCGAGAGAACGTCGTCGCCGCGCTGGCGGAGCGGAGGAAGATGAATCGGACAGGTGCCGAGCCGGTAGTAGAGATCTTCGCGGAAGTTCTTGAGCTCCACTTCCGTGAGAAGGTCGCGATTGGTCGCCGAGATGACGCGCACGTCTACCTTGCGCGGCCTCGTGTCGCCGACCGGGACGATCTCTCCCTCCTGGAGCACCCGGAGGAGCTTCGCCTGCATGACCATGGGCATCTCGCCGACCTCGTCGAGGAAGATCGTTCCGCCCTGTGCGGCTTCGAAGAAGCCGGCGCGGTCCTGCAAGGCGCCGGTGAACGCCCCTCGCCGGTGGCCGAACAGCTCGCTCTCGAGCAGCGACTCGGGCACCGCGGCGCAGTTCACGGCGATGAACGGGTTCTCCCCTCTCGGGCTCGCCCGGTGCAGCGCGCGTGCTACCAGCTCCTTGCCGGTTCCGGTCTCACCCTCGATCAGAACGGTGACGGGTGCGGCGGCGGCGCTCTCCATCAACTGGAACACCTCCACCATGGCCGAGCTGCCACCGACGATCTCCTGGAAGGCGTCGTGGCGTGCGAGGTCGCGCCGCAGGGTGCCGACCTCGGTGCGCAGGCGTCCCTCGGAGGCCTTCACCTCGGCGTAAAGCTGCGCGTTCTCGATCGCGACGGCGACGCTTCCGGCGAGAGCTTCGAGAAACGACAGGTCGTCCGGAGCGAACGGTGTCCCCTTACGGTGATTCGTGACCTGGAGGACGCCGATCGGGCCATGTCGTGCGCGGAGAGGGGCCGCCAGCAGAGTGCGCGTGGTGGTGCCGGTCTGGCGGTCGACGTCGCGGTAGACTCGCGGATCGCTTTCTCCGTCCTCGACCGCGACGCCCTTTCCCGTTTGTAGGACGAGGCCGGCGATCCCCTGGTCGGCCGGGAGACGGAACGTCGCCAGGGCGTCGGCGGCATCCGGGTCGTCGGTGACGGCGTAGGGAAAGAAGAGTTCGTCCGAGTCTCGGTCGTGGAGCAGCACCGAGGCGCCCTCCGCGTCGAGCGCCGTCCGGCACTTCTCGATGACCAGCGACACGAGTTGGTCGAGTTCGATTCGCTCGGCGAAGGCGCAGCCCAGATCATAGAGTAGCCGAAGTCGGGCTTCTGCCGTTGTTCCGGTGTGGTCCATCGAGGTGATCTCCTTGCAGGGCTTCTGTATCACATCGCCCCCATTGCGATCATCGAGACCACCACACCGGCCAGACCTCCGCATGGTCCGCATCTCCTGGTATCCTCCGTCCGTTGCCGGTCCGGCGAACTGCGCTATAGGAGATGCCCGTGAGCGAATACTTCGAATGCACACCGGTGGGACTGGACTTCCTGGAGCAGACCTCGAACGTCTTCTTGTCCGAGGAAGTGGTGCGTGCCACGCCGGAGCAGATCTTCGATGTGTTCGAAGATGCGGAAGCCTGGACCGTGTGGGCGATGCCCATTCAGAAAGTCGAATGGACCTCGCCCAAGCCCTACGGCATCGGCACCACGCGCAGCGTGCACATGATGGGCGGGCTGATCGCCCATGAGAAATTCGTCGCGTGGGAGCGGGGCAAGCGCATGGCGTTCACCTTCGTTGGCGCCAGCAAGCCGGCGACGGAGAAGTTTCTGGAAGACTACCGGGTGACCGATCTGGGCGATGGTCGATGTCGCGTTCAGTGGTACATGGCCTTGGAAGTGAGAGGCTTCTCGCGACACCTGATCTTTCTCACCCGGCCCATCATGCGAGTGCTCAACCGCCGCATGTTCCGAAAGTTCAAGGAGTACGCAGAGGCTCACGCTCTGCGCGACGAGACGAGCCTGGCCTGCTGACCACGGCCTCACCCCGACATGGCCCTGCTCGCGCTCGAAGAACCTCGACCACGTGTCGAGAATCGAAGCGTAGTCTCCGCGTGGAAGGGAGCGATTCGAACAACGATGGGCGTGGATCGACCCGTCGTCGGGAACTTCTTCGAACCCGACTCACCGCACCTCTTGCGTCGTAGGTAGGATCACGTCGCTAATGTCGAATACGGTAGGAGGGCCGGCCTCGACCGAGTCGACATATGGATTGCAGCAACCCGCCGGTGGTACGAACGAGATGCCGAAGAAGGTGCAACCGGAAAGGCTGGTCTTGTTGTGCCCGGCGGACCGGGACTGCACGGCCTGCGGCGCTGCGGTGGCGGGCGGGAAGTAGACCGACAACGTACCTGCGCGAACGAACGGCTCGCGGTATGTGGCCATGAGCGGGGGACCGGAGCAGTCGGCGGTGGTGTAGAGGAGTTCGCCGCCGCCCGGTATTTGGCCGCTCACCAGATCGATGGAGACGTTCGGCACGCCCGGTAGGTCGAGGATCACCGTGTCGTCGTCGAACATCGGCCCGACCGCATCACCCTCGGCATCGACCATGTAGATCCACGGCTTCGCCGCGCTGGCCGGAACCTCGAAGAGCGCCTGGCAAGAGCCGCCGATCGGTAGCACGTGGTCCCCGGTGACTTGCAGATACGCGCTGGATACGGGGGACGAGAGTACGAGCGTCGTCTTGAGTCGCATTTCGAGCCGTGGCTTCGGGCTCTGGTTCTTCACCTTCTGCGCGAGGACTTTCTCCTGGCGTAGGCCGGGGTCTCCAGCAAGAAGAGCCTCCGAATGCAGGAGCGTCGTGCAGGCTTCGTCGGCGAAGATCTCGAAGTCGAGGACGTCGCCTGACTCCACCTTCTTGTATTCCTTGAAGTCGACGGAGTAGGCGACGGGGATGGGCGCGGCGGCCGCGGCGGTCGCGGTCCCCATGGCAACGGCAGTCAGGACGGCTCGGAGGATCATTTTTGGCGGACTCCCTTGGTCATTGGGCCTGCGATCGCGCAGGCCGTTCGGTGGGAGACGTACCAAGAACCGGTCCAAGCTTGACGGCGTCGATAGTGTAGTCAATTCAAGGGTCCGACACCGGACGAGGACTCTGAACGATGCGCCGTGGTAACCGAAGGTTACGAAGGTGGAGTGCCGAATCCTGGAGCGAGGTAGACCGTCGGGGCGTGCCCGGGCCCTCCGCCCTCGATCGCCCTCGATCGCCCTCGACCGCCGCGGACGTCGTGTCCGAGGGACGTCGAGCGGCTGCCTTGGGTCGGTTCCCGCGGCCCGGCCAACAGGAGACGCGAAGATGAACGCAGAACAACACCGTCACGTCGTCGTCGTTGGGGGCGGGACCGCGGGCTGCGTGCTCGCCGCGCGGCTGAGCGAGAGTCCGCGCCTTTCGGTGACGTTGCTGGAGGCGGGGCCCGACCACGACGCGTACGACGACGCCATACGCGAGCCCCTTCGTGCGGCCGAGCGCTGGGCGGGCGTGGGAGATCACATCGTATCCACTTCGATGGCCACGCGGACCGGCGGGATCTCGATGATCCAGGGGCGACTCCTGGGTGGCACGTCGGCGGTAAACGGGTTGGCGACTCTGCGCGGGCAGCCCGCCGACTATGATGCCTGGGCGGCAGCCGGGCTCGAAGGTTGGGCCTGGGACGACGTCGAGAGCACGTTCATGGCCGCCGAGCGAGACGTGGACTTCGCCGGCTCGCCGATCCACGGCAGCGACGGCCTGCTCCCTGTGCGCCGTTGGCGCAAGGAGGAAATGAGTCGGAGCCAGGTCGCGTTCTACGACGGGATGATCGAGACCGGCCAACCGGCTGTGGCCGACATCAACGACCCGAAACAGCTCCCGGGGGTTGGTGTCTTTCCGGTTACGATCGACGAGCAGCGACGACGCGTTTCGACGAGCCTCGCCTACCTCGGCGAGGAGGTGCGCGCGCGCGACAATCTCGAAGTCCGCACGAACGCCGAAGTCGCGATGATCGAGATCGAAGATGGGCGTGCGAAGGGCGTGGTGCTGGCGAGCGGGGAGGAGATGGAGGCGGATGAAGTGGTGGTCGCCGCCGGTGCACTGTGGTCGCCGACGATGCTGCTTCGTTCCGGAGTCGGCCCCCGGGCGCACCTCGCGGAGCACGGCATCCGGGTCCATGCCGACCTTCCCGTGGGTTCGACGATGAGCGACCACCTCGGCCCTGGTCTCGCCTACCGCCACGAGGGGCTGCGGGGCGGCATCGCCGGGCCGGCACAGATCGTTTGCGTCGGGGCGTCGAACGGAAAGGATGTCGACTACCACTTGATGCCCATCTCGCTGCACGACCCGACGGCGAATCCGCTCACCTTGGGGGAGAAGCTGAGATTCATGGCGCAATCCGGGAGAACGAACTCCACCCCCGACTGGAGGACGGCGCTGGGCGCGATCAAGTTCCTGGCTACGCCAACCCGTAGCTCCACGATGTTCGTGCTCGCGGTCTTCTTGTTGCGCTCGAGCGGGCGCGGGAGCGTCCGGCTCGGCAGTACGCCCGAGGCCGGGCCCGACGTCATGGCACCCCCGCTCCCCGAAGACGCCCCCCAGCGGCTGCGTCACGCGTTCGACCAACTGGCGGCTTGGGAGCGCTCGGCGGCCTTTCGAGCCCTGAATCCGCAACCCCTCTTTGGCCACGACCTCCGGGCGCCGGATGCGGTCGCCGCGGCGCTCGAACGCAACACGATGAGCTACGGGCACATGGTAGGCACGTGCCCGATGGGTCCGGTACTCGATGCGGACTGCCGGGTTCATGGCATCCGGAACCTGCGCGTCGCCGACGCATCGGTGATGCCGACGATCCCGTCCGGCAATACCTACCTCGGCTGCGTGATGGTGGCCGAACGCGTCGCGCGCAAGATGAAGGTAGAGAGCGGAGGCGAGCGCGGGCGCCCCTGTTGATCGAGCGGGCTCATGCCCATCGACCGACGACAGTGGGCGGCGGTCCGTGCGGCGGTGCGGCCGTCGTGCTGGCCGGCGAAATGCCAACCAACGCGACGGCCACAGGCGTCCGTGTGTCTTCGCCTCGAGAAGTGCTTCGTCGTTCTTCTTGACCGTGCCCTGCGCGAAGGTTCAGAGCTGGAACCTCATCTGCCAGCCCTTCTTCAGAGCCTTCCAGGTGTCGGTGTGGGTGAAGGTGTAGGGCCCGGCGATGATCGTAATGGTCATCTCCTCCTCGGTCGCCGCCGAGAAGTCGCCGTGTGCGTTGACCTTGAATCGCCAGTTGCCCGTAACCGCGTAGGGCCACATGCGCAGTAGGCTGATGCCGTCGCCGCCGGCCTTCTTCGCGAGCTTGTTCTTGTAGGAGTACTTCTTGGTCCCCTGGAGGTCGCCGGCCAACAGCGTCGACGTGTGGATCACGCCCTGGGCATTGCTGATGGTCAGTTGGAACCCGTGGAGGCTCGGGTCGAAGTCCGGGGGCAGGTCCAGACTTCCGTTCAAGCGGAACATGTCCGGCTTGGTCGACTTCCCGAGGCTCTGGAGGACCTTGATCCGTGCGTGACAGGCGTGGCGACACGCCGGGTCGATGTTGCCGCGGATGTCGACGAAGGCGTCGTCGGTGCCCGAACACGTGAGGTCGGCGAACGAGTCCAGCGCGTCCGCGGTCACGACGTTCGTGTGGACGTCGCCGACGTCGCCACTCACCGTCTCGGTGATCATGCAGCTATACGTTCCTCCCGCGGCCACGACCTGCGGAAGAGTGCAATCCCCCTGGCCGGCGAGATTGCCGAACACGTCGTCGGACAACGCCGTGAGGGTGACGTCTCGAGCGGGCACGGTCACGTTCGTCACCGAATACGTGAACTCCACATCGCCAGTCTCATTGACGACGATCGGCGCCGCGCCCTTCATCACGTCCAACTCGCACGGTCCGCACGTCACGAAATCGGGCTCGTACTCGCAGCCGACGGCCGGCGTGCAGACGTCCGTCGTGCAGAGGTCGGCGTCGTCGCACGCCGCGTCGTCCGGGGTGCTGCCGCAGGAGTCGGTGTTCTCGTCGCACGCATCCACCGTGCAATCGATACCGTCGCTGCAGTCCGGCGGCGCGCCGGCCTCACACCCATTCACCGGGTCGCAGGTCTCGTCGCCGTTGCAGAACGCGCCGTCCGAGCACTGGGCGTCGTCGGGTCCGTTCACACACGAGTCACTGTTCTCATCGCACGAGTCCGCGGTGCAGGCGACTCCGTCGTCGCAGTTCGGGGGCGCGCCGGCCTGACAACCGTTCACCGGGTCGCAGGTTTCGTCGCCGTTGCAGAACGCGCCGTCCGAGCACTGTGCGTCGTCGGGCCCGTTCACACACGAGTCGCTGTTCTCGTCACACGAGTCCACCGTGCAGGCGACTCCGTCGTCGCAGTTCGGAGGCGTGCCGGCGAGGCACTGGCCATTGGTGGGGTCACAGGTCTCTTCGCCGTTGCAGAAGAGGCCGTCGTTGCAGGCGTGGTTCACGCAGAACCTGTTGTTCGTGATCGTGCAGACGATGTCGCTTTGTCCGTTCGGCACGTTCACGTCGATGGCGCTGCAGTCCGTGCAGCTGGCGACGGTGGTCGGGGTCAGGTCGCAGGTGTCGGACCCGTCGATCACGCCATTGTCCGAGTCGTCGCAGACGAAGTCGTTTGCGCAGTGGAGCGAAGCATTGCCCGCGCACCTGCCTGCATTGTCGACGCAGACGATGCCGGAGTCGTAGAAGCTCAGATCCGTGCCGGCGCCCGCCGTTTCTCCAACGGCGTGGATCCCGACGTCGACATCCACGTCGCCGGTGGTGCCGCCGTCGCCCACATCGGTCGCCTCGGGCGTCCCGTCGAGATTCAGATCGAACAGACCCGTGTCCGTGTCGGGGATGAGGTCCTTTACGATCTCGATGGTCCTCGGGGTGAACCCGGTGTAGTTCGACGGGTCCATGTCGGTCACGGGACCCGTCACGCCGGGAGGCGTTTCGCCGACGACGGTGGCCAGATTCGAGTAGAGGCCGGCCGTCGCGATTCCGGACGCGGTACAGGACACCACCTCGCCCGGCTTCAGGCTGTCGACGACGTTGTCGCCGTTCACGTCCGTTCCGTCGCCCACTCCGGATGCGTCGCAAGAGATGTCGGCATCCGGAAGCTGGTCGTCGGTCACGGTGACGCTCGACAGCGTGAAGTCACCGGTATTGGTCACGACGTACGTCCAGGTAGCGGGTTCGCCGACCTGGATGACGACGGCTTCTGCCGGGGTGTCTGCATCTTCGCCGTTGGTGGCCTTCTCGATGCGGATGTCCGGGCCGAACGGCACGATCAGCGTCCCCACGTCGATCGCGGGGCTCGCACCGCTGGCGACCGCCGAGTTCTGTCCCCAGACTCCCGCCAGGTCGCAGCCCGGACCGCCGGAGTTCCCCGGCCCGTCGAGGCTGTAGATCCTCGCGCCGGTCTGGTCGACGTCGGTGTCGTGGACCAGAATGCGGTCGAGGGCCGTTACGAGAATCCCGTTGTCCGAGGTGGTTTCGTCGTAGCCATCGACGTTCGTGTCGTTGGTATCGTTGTCGCCGTTCAGGTCGATCTTGTCCGGCGTGCCGTCCTGGTCGAAGTCGGCGTAGATGTACGTATCGCACACCGGGGCCACCCAAACCGGGCTTCCGTTCTCGCTGCAGGTGATCGTGGGATCGCAGCCGGCCGCCCACGGGATCAAGAGCTGGTCGGTGAGGAGCGCCTCGGGGATCATGTTGTATCCCCAGTCGCTTCGTTGCGCGGGATGATCGACGACGGCGCCGGCGTAGAACGCGCTCCCGTCGCGCGAGCACATCTCCACGGCCACCGGTGCGGTGGGCATGTCGATGAAGGCGCTGGCGCCGGCCGGAACGTTCACGGTGCCTGGGGTCCCGTTCCCGTCGACCGTGTCGACGTCGATCGCGCTTCCCGATGGGTTGTAGAGGAAGACGCGGACCTCGGCGAAGTTCGTGGCGCTGCCCTGGTAGTTCTGTGAGTTCGTCGGCGAGTAGTAGCAGCTGTCCCAGGAGGACTGCGGCAAGACCGCGAACCATCGCGCTTCGTAGTTCGTCCCTGCGTCCCCGGTCATGAGATGGAGCTGAACCGGCGCCGTTGCGCTGATCGTCCCGCCCTCGTTCATGGCCAGCGAGCTGCTGTCCAGGTAGTAGGTCTCGCCCCGATTGAGATTGATGGAGATGTCGACGACGCTGTCGGCGTCGTGGTCGATGTCGACGGTCGTGCCGTCCTGATCCGCCATGATCGAGGCGTTCAGTACCTCGAAGTCGTCCTCGTTCCCCGGAGTATTTCCCCCGAATGGGAGAACATACGCAGTTCCCCAGGAAGAAACCGGCCAGATCTCCACGGCGCCTGCGTTCAACGTGCTGCTTCCCGAAGCCCATGCGGCCCGCGTCATCGCGGCCGCGCACGTCGCTCCGACGCGGTCGCGACCGTCGAAGTCGACGGTTGCGAGGCTGCCGGTGAAGACCTGGTTGTCCATGACGAGAACCGTGCCCCCCATGAGGGGACTCGGGTCGTTCGCGGGGGCACTGGGTGCGATCGGTGCGATGCCGTTGCCGTTCACTCCGTCGCCCCACACCTGCGTGGTCGATTGGGTCGGGGAGGCAAGGTCGGCCTCGAACCCGTCCTCCCAGTGGTCGTAGTACACGACACACGCGTCGGGAATGGTCATCGAGATGTAGGTCTGGATGGGGTCGTTCGCTGCCGTGTTGATGTCGTTGAGAACTTCGAGGGCCTCGTCCTCCGGAATCGGTACGTAGAATTCCAGCTTGATCTGCGCGTTCACCACGGTGGCGCTGAGTAGGACGCCTACCAGAGGCGAGAACGAGAAGCGGATGAGTCTAGCAGACCAGGACATTTCGGGACCCCCCAGAGGCCGTTGGTGGATGGACATTCGTCACGTGAGCCAAGGTGAAATCGGATTTCAGTCGATGAATCGTCCCAGACCTTCGGGGAGTCCGCGTCCCCTAGATGGAGTACGTCGAGGAAAAAAGCGTCCGATGGGTTCGGCAGGATGCTCACGCGAGATTGGCCGGAGATATTTTCCTTGACATTCGGCGGGCATCCATCAATGAGAGATCTTCCGCGGCATCCTCCCCGCCCACGCGTCAGCCCCGCCCAAGACCGGCAACTTCCGACTTCCATTTCCATTTCCATTTCCGATTCCGAGCACCAGGGAGGCTCCCCGCTGTGGGCGCACCAAGCGAACGCGACATGCTCGAGGCCAGTCACCTCGCGAGTGGAGACGACACCCTCTCCGTCGTCATCGGCCAGATCTTCGAAACGGCGACACAGAACGGTCGCTGGCCGCTCCTTCTCGCAAGCTTGAGGCGCGCGTTCGGAGGAGCCGCGCAGGTGTCGGTCTGGGCGATCTCTCCCTCGTCGGACTCGATACGCGTCTGGAGCGACATCGCCCCGGGGTTTGCGCCGCGTCTGAAGAACTCGTTCGACAACATGATCACGTTGCCGGATCTTCCGCGGTCGCGGCTTCTCGATCTCGGTGAATTGTTCCCGGAGGTCGACTATCCGACGACGCCGGAATACTCGGAATGGCTCGCGCCCCTGGGCCTCGCTCCCGTGTGGCCGTTGGTCTTCGTCAGCGAAGACCGCCCGGACCTGCCGACGGTCGGGGTCGTCGTTCATCGCTGCCAGAGCCCGCGGCCGTTCGACGAAGGCGAGGTCGCTCTGGCCGCCGCGATCGCGCCGCACTTCGTGCGAAGCCAGTACATCCGTCATCGGCTACGCGAGGCGAGGCGCTCGCGGCTCGCGCTCGGCGAAGTCGTCGAG
>JAULKQ010002870.1:0-16333 GCA_032356285.1 Smithsoniella earleae
CTTACCTTGATAACACCTTGAATGGCCCTCTCATGCACGCTGTTCATGTACAGCTCTCTGAACTGTGCGCTGTGCGGTTTGTTCGCGTCCGTGAACCCTTCGTCTACTGCCTTCCTCACAGCTGTGGATTGTGACGTGGTCAATAGCTCTATCTCCGCCGAAAAACATGGTGACATGATTGCTTCAGATTTCATGAGACTCAGAATTCACTGGGGGGATGGAGTTTCCTCCAGGAGGAACGTTGGGTTCCTCCAGTGTTCCTCCACAGTCGCGTGCGGCGGGCGCGGATGACGTGCATGGGGCACAATGCATACCGTGGACCGTTCCTCGGAGGAACTCTGGAGGAATGTTTGGTCAAAATAGGGAACTGTGGAGGAATCCTTCGGATGACGCAGGGAAGTTGTTGCGACAAAGGTGGTGGTTGTGCACAGGTCAATCTGTGTACGTAATGATTGGAGGAACTCGGGAGGAACCCGAGAGGAATGGGAGGAACTGCGGGAGGATTCCTCCCGGGGAACTGCGGAGGAACGGGAGGAAGTCCAGGGGGAGTCCTCTGTGGGAACGTTGTGGGAAGTGGAGGAACCCGTGGAGGACTCCCCCTGGGGAACCCTTGGGGGAAGCGGGGGAACGGGTGGAGGATTCCTCCCGGGGAACTGTGGAGGAACTGGAGGAACTCCAGGGGGAGTCCTCTGTGGGAACGTTGTGGGAAGTGGAGGAACCCGTGGAGGATTCCCCCTGGGGAACCCTTGGGGGAAGCGGGGGAACGAGTGGAGGATTCCTCCCGGGGAACTGTGGAGGAACTGTGTAGGGAACCCCGGAGTAGCGTCTAGAGGAATGGTATCATTTGATGGGGTATTCGCTTAATTTCGTTTGTTGTTGTTTCGTGTGTGCATACTTTCCCGAATAATTCATCATTTACATGCGACTGTCGACTCATGTCACCGCTATGCAATTAGTACACCTACTCTACTCAACCCAAAAAGCTTCGCAATTCTCAGATGCGTCGCGGCGACGCGCGTTGTCCTGCTCATAGTTGCGGTCTCGCTCTAATCGCCCTGCGAATCTGGGATGGCATCTGCTCCCTGCAAATCACTGGTTGTTAAATATATGACCGGCAGATCGGGTGCTTATTTGGTTTCCGAGCGAAGCCGTTACCGTACCTGGGCGTTTGTTGGTCGGGGTGATGGTTGCTGGCTTAGAAGTGCGGGCCTGCTCCGTGTGGGCTCCATACCCACGCTCGGTGTCTGTGATGCGGGGGGGCCCATCAGTCCTCCCGAACCCCCGGTACTCCCTGCCGCCACCCCTTGCTGGGCAAAGGGGGAGATCACCTGTATGCGTGAGTATTGTTTCGGAACTGGCGTGCATCTATTGTTCATTCATTGTCGACATGTGAGGTCAACTTTACCTGTAGTCGCGGTGGTGTAGTCAGGAGTCCAGGTGCTCCTGCAGCTGCCACTGCTCCGACCCCAGAACCGCTACCTGACTCTAATCCACCCGCACCTCTTAACAAGCCATCCATTGGCACCGGTAGCGAGAGCCTCGGCCGGGAACTCAACCAGCGCCGTTGTGCAGACGCGGTTCCCATTGTATTGCTCTGCATAATTTCGGGTTTAAGCATTCAACTGTGTACTCGATCAATCTTCACACTTCAATCGACAAGTCAGATACGTATGCGCAATTGTTGGTGCACACCCGTGTACTATCACGTACTCCCGTATTAAGCAGTGAGCTGTTGTGCCCCGGCCCCGTGGGAGATGGGTCTGACTCCGTGGCTCCACGGGCGTCAATCAGCACACCTCGGGTTGTGTTGCTGTACACCCAGAGGCCGCGGTCACGCGCCCACCTACTCCTTGTGCGGGTGTTAGGAGTATCGCCTCTTGCTTCGTGTCCTTCCTCCGTCACCTGAACACGTACGTCATGATCATGATGAATAGAATGCTGATGAGCTTGTTACGAAATGTGTACAATGTTGCACGCACCAGCCTTGTACTCGCCTTTATCCAGTGCGAGGTTCCTGCCAGATCTTCCAGCTTTCTTCCGTTCTTCAGCTCTCCTGTGGGTATGGCGTTCCTCATGTCCGAGTTGTACGTGGACATTCGCTTATACGCCCTTTGGATGGACAGCTGGGGTTTGCGCTTATTCGAGCTCCCCGAACGCTGCGTTTGAGTAGGTTGTGGGGGCTGCGTGTGGTTTGGGCTTAATGCCTGGATGACATGGTGCTGCTGTCCAAAAGCTGATGTCACCCTCTTGATGCTCTGGATGTCATCTTTGTCCCGTCCCTGGAGCTGCTCGGGCGGGATCGTAGCGGCCTCCTGTACACAGCTTGAATCATCACTCATCGATGATATCATGTTTTTAATGCAAACGGAGATTCCCAGTGCGGAATCGTACTCTGCAAAGCCTGTCCATATCATCGGCATGATGGGGTAGCATCCACTGCTTTCTCTGACCGTCAACCTGCACGTTGATCGCGACGGCCCCACGTGATCCAGCCGCTGCTCTGCGCGCCATGTCAGATAGTTGGGCGTGGTCGCTTTCAACTAGGTTCTTGAGCGGTGTGAACAGAGCATCCAGCATTAGTCCGTCGTTCACCAGCGCTTCGTACGTCCTGCCTGACGTTGCGCGCTTTACGGGGGTGACAGGTTGTTCGACCTCGTGTGTGTCCGGTTGCGACGCGACCTGGGTACAAGGTCGCATCGATACTTCCCACGGGGAGAATAGTATTCCTGCGTATCAGTGTCCGTTGTTACGTTGGGCTGGTAAAATATCGGAATATGTTTTTTGTGTACAACTGTGGGAAAAGTAATCTTGAGGAGGCCAGGTCGCATCATCTTACCTGGATGGTTCATTCGCTCGACTGCTAGTCTGGTGAACTCACTCCCTTTCGTCGACGCTACTCGGGAGGTGCTGTCTTTCACTCTAATAGTAGCTTTGCGTATTTCATCCAGATCTACTACAGTATCTCCGTCCTGCAATACCTGCGTGAGGATGTCTTCAATGCATCCTTCCACGTACGTTGGGGCACATTCGTAGCTGACTGCGAGACTGAAGTGGATTTCAGCGCGCTTTTCGTTGTTCCTACCGTTCATTACAACCAGGCTCTGTGCGGACATTCTGATCGTATTTGACGTTAAAATTAAGTGAAACTGCGTATGAAAAGGTTAAATAACTCGCTTCGGGTAGCTATTCAATTGACAGCGCGTGTGACGTGGGTTCCTGGCGCTACGGACGCTATTTATACTCCATGGGTAGTTCACGTGGCACATTAGATCTGCGGCTACATCACATGGCATGTAGGTGAAGATTTTCTAGTTCCCACGCAGTTTCATGCCACGAGATCAGCTTCCGGCGGGTCGCGAGTATCGCGACCCGTGGGTGAGTTGCACACTGTCGTTGCTCATGCATGCATTGTTCCATGACATTGTGTCTGTGGTGCATCAGTGGTTGTCCAATGCACGCTTGCTGCTGTAAATGAAGTAGGTTATTTTTCCTTAATTGGCACTGCTATACGACGGGATCACCTTTCACCTGGATATCCAGATCTTGGCACGCACAATACCGCTGAAGACGTACCTGCTCGTCGTCCCAGTCAGTTCCCAGTTGCACTGAAAAAGTTGCACAAACCATGGCTGCGAATCGTCGCCATGTTCCCTTTCGCTTCCACGCTCGGACACGCGCAAACCTGGGTGATAACGGCATGGAAATACTTTGGGAGTGCGGTTGGGGTGAGGTTGCCGTGTGTCGACGATGTGACCCAGGACCGCTGGGGGCATCGCCAGTTTTTTACGAATCAAGAACTGCTCGTCGACATGTCGAAAGATGTCCCGGGAGATTTGCAATCGGTGAGAGCGAGTGATGCTGGTGTATTGTTGACTTTCAGTTGCTCGTCCATGTTTCGCCGTGACATGTCCGTTTTGAAATTTATGCAGGTGAAAATGTACATCAACATGGCGCCAGGGATCGCTCGCGCTCGCCTCCTCCACTGGATGCCATGTACGATCCCGGTCAGGATGCGATTCGACATCACATCCCGGACGATATCGTACCTGACTATGATGTCAATGGTGGTGTCATTGATGAAGCGCGCTCAGAGTCGTCGCGTTCCTCGCGCGGGGTCGTGTCCGACGCCGGCGACTCTGTGGACGGTGTTCTGTCTGACGGTGATCACCGGGATACCGACTCTGAAGATGGCTTGCGAGGACCTTTCGACCCCGCAAGCAGTGATGATGATGACGCCGGCGTTGGTGCGCTCGGTGCTGATGTCGTCCATGATGGGGTCGTCCGTTTAGAAGGCTACGGTACGCAGCATATTGTCGGAATATATGTATGGTAGGCATGCATATGACAGGGGTTTCATGGTGTTGCGTGGCTCGCCTAACGATGTGAAGGGCGTTACCTGCAGCAGGGCTTGATGATGTGCGTGTCGGGAGGGTAGGGAGTGTAGGGTGGTTCAGGGCTCACAGGGCCACCCCCTACGCGCCTGGCTGTTGCAGTGTCCTGCAAGCAGCTTATTCTCTTGCGGAGATGAAGACGCTCCGCCTCCTCTCCGATGCTCACGTGGAGCAGTCCATCTGGGATATCGCCCACGTGCATGTAGGGGGCGGGCTCTTGTACCCTCCAAGCCTGCATATCGTTAAGGGCATATTGGGGGTCAGGGACGCCTCGTACTACGAAGGGCATGTATGCCCTGTCTGTTGGACAGTGTTCCCTGACATAGCGCGGGAGAAGTGGCAGGATCATGTCGGCGACAGATGTACATTTTGTGGTGCGGAGAGGTTTCGTACGGTTGGTGCGCGTGGTCGCCCGGTACCTAGACGAAGGTTCTGGCGGGTACCTCTACAGTCGTTATTACTCCGATTTCTCAATGACGACGTGATCGCTCACTCATTGGGACGTGGCCGAGCGGACGCCGGACCTGGTTCCTTTTGGCGCTCCCCATACTTTAATTGGTTGGATCTTCGCTGTCGGGGACGCTTGCGCCCTGACACGCGTTTTGCGGGAGAGTTGTCCGTGCTGTTTTCTTTGGGTGCGTTCGATTGTTACAAGGTGATTTACTCTTGTGCCTGTCCGAGGTTAAAGTGCGCTTGTCGCAGGAGGTGATGCGGGCAGAGTGTATAGGACCAAGGAGTACAGTTCCACGATATTCGGCGTGCGTCTACTGGATCTACCTCACGATTTGGTTGCTAAAGACGCGGCGTGGTTTCCGTACTTGGTCGTTGAGGGTCCGGATGAGCCCACTTGGTTCGGAAGCTTATTGCGTGATATGGAAGACACTCTACGTGCGCATGATCCTGGTACAGCTATAGCTCACCGTCGTGAGCTCCCGGCTCGTTCATTTTGCAATCTGTTCAGCGAAATTTTTGAGTGCTGCTCTAGGTCTTGCCGACATGCGGTTTGGTACGCAGGACTACCAGACGGTGTTCCCATTTCAATGGAAGTTTCGGACCGCTTATGCGTCGGAGTAGACCAGGCGGATCCGCGTATCGAGTCCCGTCCGTGTGTCATGAAGGTTTGGCCTGTGTTGGCGTGCGTTGTGGCGGACACACCCTTTCAACAGAAGTTGATGGGGGGTGTGGGCCACACCGCGAAGTGCGCCTGTATCCGCTGTGCCCAAACCGGCGTTTATCACCGCCCCGCGCGTACTGTTCGGTGCGTTATGCTGTATCTACCAATGTATGATATTATCGCTGTTCCTGACGCCAGGCAGGCCGGTCGGCCCGGCGTGCCTTTTGTCGATGTTGTAACCTGCTCTTGTTGCAGTTGGTTCGGGTATAACGAACCCTGGGTGGGTGAGGTACCGGGGACCGTAGATGGTTTGATTGATCATCAGCTCGGTCGCACGTACGGAGTAGATCAAGTTCTGCTTGTTCCGGGTTCGGAGTTTCCCGGTTGTGGCAGTATCCCGCGAACGGGTCCCAGGCTGCACGTTGCGGTGCGCGCTGACTTCGGATTGGTTGTTGTCTACATGGCGATTTGGCCCGCCGGGGGGCGCTCGTTGGCTGGGTTCAGTCACTTTGTACTGCGTCCATTTACTCTATAGTACTGCGGTTGCAGATACCCCCCGCAGAGTGGAGGAGTCGGGGTGTAGCTAAGTATTCGGAGGCCGAACTGTTACATCGTGCTGCGCTCGGAGCCGCCACCATGCAGAATTATATGTCGCCCGATATAATGGATGGTGTGCGGGCGTGTGATACGCACGACCGGCGTGTGGGGTTGTACACCGAAGTGCGCAAAACCGCGTACGACGCCACGGCAGAACTCGGTGTTCGTGGTTTTCCCATGTTCCGGTCTCTTTCCTATTTCTCGTACGGCCCCCTTCACTCCATGCCTATTGTCCGATCACGTTGCTGGAGCTAAACGAGACAAGCCCCCCCCCCCGGAACAGAACCCCTGACGTGTTTCTTTCGGTGACGCAGGATGCTCAATATGTTCCCACTTCCGGTAGCGCATCTGTTGGTGCTAGGAATTGTGAAAGACTTCTTCAAGTTTTGGTTCCGGTCCGTTGCGCAGGATCCGCAGCAACCAGATCTCGCGGACCCGATCCGTTTCAATAAGGACACCCGGGACGAACTTCAACGACGGTGTGGCTGTTTGATGCTGACGTCGCATTATACTATCAGAGCCCCGGATCTCGTAAAGCGCCGAGGTGATTGGACGTGTGATGATTGGCTCACCTTCGTCGACACGTTCTCGTGTCTGGTATTCGCGCAGTTTCCGTGGTCCCCGGCTCAACGATTGGTCGGGGCTAAGTTCACGGAAATGTGGAGTGTCCTGCGACCCGCTTTGATGGTGTGCTTGCGGTACTCGGAGTTCAGTACGACAGGTGGCGACATGGAGCGAGCTAGGTCTGGGTTCGAGTCTTACGGCCGTCTGTGTGAGGAGGTGCGCAAAGTGCGTTATGTTTCTCGTACGCGGTGCATTTGCTCCGGGTTTAATGCGTGTTTATTTGTGCAGTTAGGAGGAAAGCACTTGAATACCTTTAAGTTACATCAGACAACTCGGCACCTGGTCGATACCTTGTATACTGCGGGGTCCTTGGCGTTAACTTTCGAATTATGGGTGGAGAGGATGGTGCAATTGCTGAAGCGTGTCGTTTGTGCCGGCGGGACGTCTGAGCCAGAGGCCATGTTCGCTAATTTCGTGTGTCTACTATTGGGGATGTGTGCTTGTCGAGGAAAGTGGCCAGCTTTGTGTAAGACACGCGATGAAATAGAACGAGAGGTTGTAGCCAGAGGCGGACCCCCCGCTCCACAGGGGCATCGCCGCGCTGATGTGAACAACGAGTGGGGTTTGTGTTTTCTTGGTGTGGAAAAACCGCTTACAGCCGGCCCCCATTCCGTCGCAGATTTCCTACGTCGTTTGCACACGATGCTCGTCGCCTCTGCGGATTGGTACCAGCGCAGCGGTTGGACATTATTCGGCCTCGCGGAACTCGAACGTGCACAAGCGGACGGAACTGTATCGTGTCGCCTGTTTAAGCGCGCTACTCGATTGGATGGCAGCTACGTGTGCTCGTGTAGGGGGTTGCTGGGTGACAACGTCGACGATAGTTGGTTTCATATTCGTTATCGGGTGGGTGATCGGTTTACGTGTTACGTAGGGCGAGTGTTGTATCTCGTTAGGGTTGTATACGATGCGGGCGCGCGTCGGGAAGGTGAACAACCGTACATCCTGCCCGTGGTAGTGGGTCGCTTGTGGCGGTACGTGGTTCCCAATCGGGTGCCCGGGCGATGCGACACTATCGTATCGGGGTATGACGTGCCGGACGCTTTGTGGGTTTCCGATACCAGTGATGTTAACTCTATTGGATGGTGGTGTATTGACTTACGTGAGTTAGGTTGCCCGCTTGTTTCTACCCGGCCCATGAGGCTGGACCCGAGTGGCCGGGGCTGCAGGGGGCGGCTTTTCGCACCCGTTAGAAAGCACCAGATGAAGTTCTTCGGTAATGGTTAACGCAACAACGTGTTTCAGTTCCCGTGCAGTGCTCTAGTTCATGGTATGGTTCTCGTTCGGTATACTGTTGTTCGAATGTTGTATCCCGTGCGCATATCGCATGCAAATGTGATTATATGTTGTCCCGGTAAACACTAGCATATGATGCCACATCTCAAATTATGCGTCCCTGGCAGCAAAAGTGCGCAGAACACGCAAAAATCCACGAAGAACTGAAAGGTGTGCTTGACCATGTGCTATGACAGTGTGCGTCTTGTTGCTTGGGCCCGCTGGGTGGTCTGGCGTCTCAGAACATACGACCGGAGTGGAAGGTGAAAACGGTGAATGTCAAACGGAACTGCGGAGAACAAAATCATAACACACTCATACGTACTACACAAACGTTTGTGCGAAGTCTGGGGTCGGGAAACGGACTTTGAATTCCAGGGGCACATCTCTGGAAAGATGTGCCCCTGGAAGTGAAAGCGCGCGAATCTAACGTAAACCCGCAACAAACTTAACAAATCACTTATATTAGTGCTATGCAAGTGTTTTTTTTCTTTGATGTGCACGCTAGGTGGTCAGCGCATCGATGGTCGCGAGCGCTGTGTTCAAGGTGCGAATGCTGGTACAAAGACGTAACTCCGCAAAATAACGATGAAGAGCAACTCATACATACGAAATAAACGTTTGTGCGAAGTCGGTGGCTGCGAGATCGTGTTTATTCCATAAGGGGCACATCTTCTTGGATATGGCCCTGGAAGTTAAAGTGCGTGAACATTGCGAAGAAGGGTGTTAGCTGCACGAAGGAGCTACTTTTACCGCTAAGTACCGTTATGTTCTATTGCTTGTCACATATGGGATGTCAGCTGCAGTAATCACGTAATGATCATCACGCACGTACTGTATTGGGTGTCGGTTGCGAAAAATACACAGACCTGCGTTGTTCAATCATTAAGTATCAACTATCTTAATTAAGTACATTCCTGTATGCATTTACATGCGTTCGGTGCAGTCTGCGCCCGTCCGTCCTGGTGCGGTACCCATGGCCAGTTCTCTAACTCTCCTCACATGTGGCCCTGCTTGTGAATAAGGGTATACATTCAATTAATGGAGTACTCTAAGTGCTTATTAACTGTTTGTTGTACTAATTCGCCACATGTGCTCCTGGCTTGCGCGTAGGTCCAGCCTTCCCGTCTTTGTTCCCACAGCTGACGTGCTTCCCCGAAAACAGCCATCGCTTATCGCTGTAGTGCTGTGAACAATATTTGAATGGAATGTAGACCTTATATGACTCCTGGGTGTATATGTGGGCGATTCCAGCAATGTTATACTATGTTGGGATTCATACCGCATGTATTTAAATTTGCTCGGCAACGGGTATGCCCTGGCTTGCGGGAATCTACCGCACTGCTCGTCACAACATGACATTTACGATAGCCTATGAGGACTGGCCGGGTGAAGGCCACATCGCACCGTATGTGCATCTTCCATCGCTTTTTGCTGTGCACTGGAGACCCACGTTCCAACCCCCAGACTGCGCCCAGCCGGGTGATTTTTGCAAACATTATGTCTGTTGTTGCGGACCGTGCTCCATTGCCGTTGCCTACGTCTGCCTGCTCATACTGTCGTCACCTGCAGCAAGTCCACATGTTCACCTGTATAGGTTCCTTGAAATGAACGTACCTTGCCTATTCTCGTCCGTATTTGTTTAAAAACGTCTCGAAATCGGTTCCATACGCCGGAACCGTGCTGTGGAAGGCGGTGGTTTGTGGCTGATCGGACAGCACCTTGCACTGCAGCTGGGAACGTCCATCGGTTGCCAGTGACCCATGTTTACTCAACGTTGAATAGTTGTTCAGCCTCTTAAAATTTACAACAGTGATCCAGATGGTGATGCGTGTTGTGGTGGTCAACAACACATGGCTTGTAACACCCGTGAGTCGCCGACTTTGCATGCCACCTCCACTGATAAAGTGTGTACTAATACATGTGGCGGATTTTTCACAATTGAGCATGCGTGAGACTTCTTACCTGTGTGTTTTTTGGTAATTGATGCGACGCGTGAAGACGTTCCTATGGTATGTCTGCTGCTGTGTAATACCCCCTCTGCATTCGTCAAAAACTTACGCAATGGTATCGTGGATGCACGTGTGTCTGTGGCTGGACTCGTATCTCATACCTGTATCAGAGTCTGCTCCGGTCGCTCGTCCGTCGGAGCACGTGATTCCTGCATGCTGGGTCACACGTCACGAGTATGCTTTATCATCATGCTTGAAGTGTGTCGCGTGTTCAGTGGATAATCAGTGGATGGAAGTACGCACCCGAGCGTTGCTGTGAGTTTTTGTACCAAAATTCGTACTCTGTGGGGTTACCCTGGTTTCCCGCGGCTCTCCCTGGACGATGACTCACTTGTATAAACTACGCCACCTTATGCTGTGCATAATGTTGAAGTGTGTTGCGCGTACCTGTACTATTGAAACTGTTTAGATGAGTGAGGAGGCCTCTGCAGGCCAGCTGTGTCGCTGTGTGCTGAGGACGGTACGTAAAAAGTGCTTTGAAGCACAATAACTCGTAGAACACGCAACCCATTAGCTTCTCACACAACAGGTTTTCATGTACTATTTTTTTGGAACCTACTCTGCGAGTTTCACGGCTTGAAATAGCCCTGCCAGTAACTTCACCTGCTCGCGGGGAGCGCGAGCATATCTGAATGCTGCAGCTACCACACCCACACACAAGGTAGCTCAACGGCGGAGTTTTCGCGCACAGGTCACACCCAGGAAGGAAAACGATCGAGAATAGACTTTCTAGGACGAGCTTTCATCGCACAGTAGGCCATTGGGGCTCGAACATGTGAAGCGACACTGGGCAAGGAGCTCGCACGGGCCGAACCAAGCCACAAAACTAGCTGTGTACTCTATTGAAACTGTTTAGAAGAGTTAGGAGGCCTCTGCAGGCCAGCTGCGTCGCTGTGTGCTGAGGACGGTACGTAAAAAGTGCTTTGAAGCACAATAACTCGTAAAACACGCAACTCATTAGCTTCTCACACAACAGGTTTTCATGTACTAATTTTTTTGAACCTACTCTGCGAGTTTCACGGCTTGAAATAGCCCTGCGAGTAACTTCACCTGCTCGCGGGGAGTGCGAGCATATCCGTGGGTAGTTACTGGGTTCTCAAGGTTGTACACGTTAGTTACGGCGTCGGTAACGGTTATGTCATACTGGAACACGGGTCCTATCATATCGCTCGGAAAGTATTCCAGTACTCATAAAGACATACATTGAATAGAATGACAGTATTTGGAGGCTGACCTGGGCGATGCTCGGGCGTTTTGGTTGCGTAGAGCGGCAGTTGGGGTTGTCGCGCACCATACCTTTCTGTCACCCCGCTGCTTGGGATGCAGATGTTTCACGTTGCAGGAGAAGATAGGAGATGGCTTTCTTTGAGTTTGTGCAGGGCTGCATGTTAGCATGAGCTTTCTTGGTCTTGCAATTGCGCCTGTAAGGTCAGCCAGGCTTTTTAGAAACATCTGTATGTGTCCTATCACGCACAGCGCACCTGGACATCCATAGTTTAATGAAGGGATTTGTGACTTCTGTCATCGCTTCCACAGTCCGGCTGTTGTTCGGATTGGTGAGACAGTCGTTCATCATGATTAAGTCACGAGGGAGACGGCGCTTTGGGTCGTGTAGCTCTCTATAACGGCGACGTGTACTACCATATTACGCTCTTATGTATCTGAGGGGGAGATGCCAAGTGGCAAAGCAGATGCGGGGTGCTAATGCGTAGAAAAGGTTCCATAGCACCGCACAGCCAATGGCCGCGCAGTGGTGCTTCCATCCAGTACCAAGGTCTTCCTGTGTTTACCAGGTAGCCAGGTTAGTCTGCCGACAGTGTTTCTACCCTGTGCCGGATGAGATTGTATACTGCGCAGTAGATGTGGCTTCAAGGACATGACGCCTGCATGCAATCTTGTACCCATGCGCGCGGGTTGATTGCGTCCCGGCAGATTGCGTGCCGGCAGGTAGCGATCCCAGCGCTACCCCGGGCGCTTATAAGCCGATCAACGTATAACATGTCAGGATCGTTATCGGGTACTGCATAGTAGAAAATCCAGGCCTGATGCCACCCATAATCAAGTTATCCAAGTAGAGCGAGAAAATGTTCAATTCTCAAAGCCATCGGAATATAATTTTAAAGGGTACTTCCGCCACTGTTCAGTTGTACATTGAACCCACGAACCGTTCACCAGTGCGCCCGAATAGTAAGCAATAAAGAAGCTAGGATTGCCAATTTTGGTTGTACAGAACGGTTTGTGTACCACGTCATGTGCAGATGTCATGTTTCTGCCCTTTTCGTACTATACTCGCACTTTTTCTCACGCTGATACACGTCGCTTTCTTACCTCGGTCCCTTTAGAAATGTCACTTTTTGGTAACAGTTTCGTTTAGCAGCTACTTCTTTCTCTGCTGAGGGTAAAGATTGTCTTAGCGCAATGTAGTCTTACCAGTATCGAGCATTCGAATTCTATGCGTACAACCATCAACTTGCTACAGCGTTTTCTTGAACCCTTTCAGGGACCATGGTTAATCGTTCGACGGAGAGAAGGCAGATGTATGGTCAGCGGGTTTCTTGTTGTACACCCTTTTCACTGGTCTGCATCCATTCCAATTCAAGCACGATGGTGAAGGTGTCGTGATTATGCTCAGGGCGGCCAAGATACGCTAAGTAGAATATCTATTCAAGCGTGCTACAAGTCTTGGAGGTTCCCAAGAGCTCCTACAACTTCTTCGAGGCATGCTGTCTGTAGACCCGGAAACACTCTAAATACGCCAGGTGAGCAGCGAGTACGGTCCAAAAAGATTGATTGCAGTAATGGCTATGTAAGCTTCGAATGTGCAGAATCGTGTAGAGCTAGGAGTGTGCGTATCGAGGTTACAATGTTTGGAGGTTTGCTCTGTACAGGTGAGCCATCACTCGTGGAGCAAACTGGTGAACCAGGATATGCAACGTGCGAATGCTGCTCATGAGCGAGTAGAATCTTGACTTCCAGACTGGGACGAGATGGTGCAGCGGACAGACCGAATCGTGGATGAAGCACACGCACAACAGGCTGGCAACGCTGCACGCCCTCCCGGATTGCAATTCCTTCCAATAGATCTAGAGCGACCGAAGTAGCTGTATCTTTGGCCTGGAGTGTTTTCGTCAGTTGAACGCAAAGCTTTGTTACTCTATCCGCTCCGAAACTCGATGCCGAACCTTTGAGCTGATGCAAAGCTTCATCAAATGCGTTAAACTCTGGATGAGGACATGTTAAAATCTGATGAATCTTTTGAAGAATATCTTGTGAATCCTGCGAAATATTGTACATAGTTTGCAGAGTTGAAACGAGCTATCACGTCTACTGCAAAGCATAAACACGCTGCTCAGCAGTAAATGGTCACGATACGTTCATTAACCACTGGGATTCCGAGAAAGGACGCATGTTGCATACCTGAGAGAACAACTCAATAACGCTGTGAATGAAGTCCGGCTCGGAATCGTCTTGCAGCATTAGCAGTTGCTCGAATTGGCTATCAATATGGCCTTCGGCATGCATCTCCTTCAAGAGCATGGCCATCTCCATCTGGAAGGCTTCTGACATTCAGTAGCACCTTGCCGGAATAAACAGTGACGAAATTGGGATTTGAAAGTGGTTGATGGAAGCTCGCAGACAAAAGTTCAAATTGGGCACCCCGAAGGCGCTACGGTCCGGTAGAGTTCATGGCGACGCCTTGATCACTGCGTAGGCTCAGACTGTCAACATGTGGATCAAAACTTACACATTCGGATCTGGGGTTCGACATTTATGAACTGCTGAAGCAACATGTGGGCTATCATACGGGATAGTACGCCACAGTTTCTAACACTCAGCCAACAACGTTAAAAAAAACTTATAGCAATGTCATGATTGTTTGTTTCGAGACGGGGATCTTCCAAGGCTAAGTACACTTTGGTAAGCTACACTTTTATTTGTCAGCCCTTTCCCACAGATCGAATATAATCTGCGCTTCTGTCATTGACACCCCAAAGGACTGTGCGTTAAGTAAATAGAGCGCAATCCAGGATTCCAGCCAAATGTCACCCGCAGATGCGTTATCTGCAACCCTCGTATCGCAAACGAGGGAGAAATTTGGGTTGAGCTCCTGAGTTTGCAGCTCAGCTGATGATGGGACAGAATGCAGGAAGCGGGGAAAGACATCATTGCTCAGGAAGTGATTTCTGAGGAATGTAGAAACTTTATCAGGAAAAATGGGAGTATGTAAGAAGAAGATCTTAGCATTTTTGAGGAGGCAATTCGCTCCGGATTGTCTGGTCGCACTCCTATGTAAGGGCCTGCTTCATCTTCTGCGCGAAAAACATGAGCGTCAAATGTTGTGAAAATGGGAAGATTGTTAAGGTTTTTGTACTGCAGCCGAAACACTATGGCGATGGAACGTAAGGCTAGACTGAAAGCGGACGAGTGGGCTCGCACATGAAACTATGATGCAACAAGAGTACAGAGAGAAAGTACGCGTTCTGAAACTGTTAGTTTTTCAAATGGATCGCTGTCTTTAAAGTAAGGATCGCGAGTGGATGGAAAGCTTGCCAGGGTAGCATTAGTCACCCTCGATGAACGTTTTTGTCCGGTCTACATTGCCGCAATGGGAGACGTACACTATAGCGTCTAATCGGACTGCATCTCAACTCGAGCTATTTCAACTTCTAACCAGGCATAAGTCAGGGCTTTAAAAATAGTCTGGGAAACATATGTAGTTGCGCGAGACATAGATATCCAACACTAGAGTAAAGCAATCCAAAGGCAGTTTCTTGACGAGCAGATTCAAATAAAACAGGAGGCACTAGAAAGGGAGAAGCAAGAAAACATCCAGGTAATCATACGATGACAAGAGACATGAGATCATGATAAGACATGAGATCATCTTGATGCGTTCGCTGTAATGTATGATACCTTGAATAATATACACATTTGTTGATGCAAGTGAAAGACTCTCGAAGATGGTATTCATAACTATTTTCCTTAGCTGTTGCTACTTAACTCTTGACCATCTTACAAACTCAAAGATCAACAGTTATGATTGGCGATTGATGGGTTAAAATTCAAAAGCTTCCTACACTTCAGAATCATGACCATTACATAATTTATATTTTTCACCATCCTACCTGTGCAAGCCATCTCCTCTAACTCACAGTATCTGTCCTGTGAATGCAGAAGCTGTTCTCTTCTCCTCCCTGTCCAAGTGAAAGTTCTCCTCAAAGTTCTCCTCCCCCCCACGCTAATGAGGATACCGGCAGAGTCAAAGAGAAATACAGGTGAATGGATCTCAACTTTCCGATGCTTTTTTTTTATTTTATTAAGCATGTGCTACAGGTGTGTTTGTGAAATTGTATGTGTGTACACGAGGGTATAATGACTGCTGTGGGGCAATGTAGCCTGAGGAAGAATTACAGTTAGAAAACAATTAGTACGACAAAACCTGCAAGTGACTTCTTCCCCTCTCTCAACCAAGGTAGCACTGAGAAACAAGGGTTGCAATGAAGACCATTTGGATTCAAATGGGACTCTACAGGATGGAATCGAAGTTATGAACGATGTCACGTTGTGGCAAGACCAAGAAACTGCACGCAAGGCAGACACGCACGCTAAAGTAATGCAATTCAAATATAAAAAAGCAGGCCGGGAAGAGCAAGTGAAGCATAAGAATGAGAGAATAAGACAGGTAGTCATCTTGGAGTTTCACTGCATTCCCAGGGTTAGTGTGTTGCATCACCATTCCACACAAAAGTCATATCTAGACTACCAGGATTTGTTAAGATGGTCTCAAGTATTTTGGCATTCTGAGAGAATCAGTCTAAGTTCTTCACAACCCCAGCTGGCTACAAATGCTGCTCTTTACATTATCTAAGCATGTACACAAGTGGAGATTATCATGATACGGGATTTTGTAGTGGTTTTTTTCATTGCAAAATGATTGATATCAGGCACGTTTTAGAATTGCTGCGGATGACTTGAATGCGGGAGACCAAAGATTGTGGCCGAATTCACTCCCAAGCATCTCGCATCAAATTAATTTGATTTAAGAATCCTGTCAAAGTTGTTGAACAGGAAAATTCTTCTATTTTCGTATCCATTCGACATTTGCAGTACGTGTGGACAAAAGGTTTCTTTTGACGAAAAGACAATCAAACAGACAGGACAAACAATCTTTTATTTATTTATTCTTGGACGACGAAACACCCCAGTCGGCAGCTTGAGATTCGAGAAAGAATATTCTAACTGATACAGCGCGTGGGCTCACATTGAATTTTCAGTAATTTGATCAGCACAATGACAATGGCTACTCCGAAATATTCAAA
>JAULKQ010002881.1:0-16333 GCA_032356285.1 Smithsoniella earleae
ACCTCTCCCGCACACCTCCCCCCGGCCCCGACACCCCATCTGTCAGACCACAGGAAACTGTGCCGTGCTGCCGTGCGTCAGAGGGGCCACAGTGGCGCTCAGGGTTGAATACATGCGGCTGCGGAAAGAAGCGCGGATCATGGTGCACCAAGTAAGGAGACACAGCCACAAGGCTACCGCGCCGGAGGCAAGTCTCCCCGCCATGTGCCATCCCACCCACACCGGGTGCCTGATTACAGGAATCTTCAGTCGTCTTGATCCAACAGTCCTCTACAGCCTGGCGCAAAACTATACCTGCGCACACATTCGCACGAAATTGAAGCACAGCGACAGGAAACGGGGGCAATACACTACACCACACGCAGAGCTGTTGAGCGCGCGCCTTGAGCTCGCAGGCGCAGAGCCTCGTTGACGCATCCCATGACGATAGAACGCTCTCCTCTACCAACAGCTGCAGCAACAAACTTGCGCACAGTCGCTCGCGCGTCCAGATCTTCCCCCTGAGCAGCAGCAGCCGCCTGCCGCGCCGCGGGCCCAACAGAAGCCCCATGCGCTGCAATCGTATCTAATACAGCGCGACGCCATCGGGCGTGGCTCGGAAGCGTCAAGAAGGCGATCGACCAGAACGCAGTGGCAGATACGTTGGTGAGCCCAGCCCAGGGAAGGGCCAACAGGACGTTGGCATGGCTGGCTTCACTCATCTGCACTGTCCGGCCTGAGTGATTGGCAGCTCTCCAAACACTACGTTGGAGTACTACAGGATTTCGTGACTGGTGTGCTGATGGCCTCACCAAAGATGTGGATAAGCCAAGCAGCGCTGCAAGGGCACATTATCGTCCATGATGTTGCAAAGATGGTGCAAAACACTCAAAAAAACCAGCGTTTTGGTGGTCAGACTCCGATCCACCACCGCTGAAGTGTTGTGAGTCAAATATCAATCGCTGGCTCAGCTGGGATCAGCAGAGTTGTGAAAGGACAAGGGGGTGTCATTCTGTGGCATTCTTTCTAGAAAGTTGCTCTTGCAGTCAACATGGATAACACCAGTACGCAGCTGGACCAGCGTTCCGGTTGCACGCACCTGACACCCTTGGATGACACTGCCTGCAATGGTGCCTTCAAATCTGTTCTCCGAGATGCCAGCCTGCAGCACTGCAAGGAGGGCGCGCTTGGATTGATGGAACTGAGGAAACAGAAAGCCGGGAAGCGGGCTTGCTGCGGCCTGTACACCGCAGAACTCAGACTCAGGTGGAACCAGAAGCAAGGTCAACCACAGACCCACTGGATGACATGCAAAGACCAACACACCTCAAACAGTGACTCAAAGTGCCCGAAATGGGTCAAAAACTGTGCCAAATCAATCGTCTGCAGGAACGGCTGCCCAAACAGTTCAACGAGCACACCATGCCCCACCCACGCAGGAACCTGGCGAGACAAGTCCACCTGCACACCACTTGGTGGTCACACAAGGTACCACACAACTGCTGGAATTCGATGTAATCACTTCACTATTGTAGATGACTGGATTACTGACACGCGTTGTCGGAAGAGTCTCAAACGAGCCCAATGGCGAGATCTCCCGTTCTGAAACCTCTTTGCTGCCGTATACTCGAAGGGTATATATGTTCAGCCCGCCCGCTCTGATGACGACCATCGAGACTGACAGACTTCCATTTCACATTACTTTTGGCTATCCTGTTGCATCACATTGCTTTCGTTGCGCTACACATTCGGCCTGCCGAGACACCATCATCTGGAGACCTAGACCTTGTAAAGATATCAGGACTCTTTGCAAAAGATAGCCAAACTTTCACTACAGCTTTATTGTAATTAAGGTTTGAGTTTGATCTCAACCACAGGAACTTAATTGGGTGCGCCCCACACCCTTGCATAGCTCATTAGATACCAAATCGCTGTTAACCTGACAATAGGACAAACTGTGAAGGAAGAGGTCTCCCACAAAGCCATGTACTCATGCAAGTGTCTGCATGAGTTGTTACCAGGGGCATGGCAATAGATCAAGCCTCTGGGCGGTTTCATTTTGGGTAAGTAAGTAAGTGTCAGCTCCCTACTTCAGGGAGTGCCACAGGGCTTGTGCATAGATTACACTACTGCTGATCTTCAGCCATTTGCATTACACTGCTAAGATTGCACACAAATTCGGCTTCCTATGTGCCTTTGATGGCATGTATCGGCCTGTGGCAGCCCTGGTGCCATCTGTGTGGTGGACACTTCAAGAGACTTACCAAAAAGCACTTATCAAGATAGCAAATGCAGGTTGTTCGTCGTGTTAACTCGTAAGTCAAACTATTCAATATGTGGTCACCGAATCCAAGTCCGCGTCCCGAGGCCTGGCCTATTGCCAGGACACTGTCAGTGTCCTGGCAAGCACACATGCAGATACTTTTCATTTGCTCGTACCATATCACCGCATTCGGTAAGACGTATCAGGTTATATTCTATTCGTAACACCTGGTCTCTGATACGTCAATTGCATCTCGCGTACAAACCATGGCATGTTGCCGCGAAAAGTTTACGTTGCTCGTGACAGGTCGCCCTCGCCCGTCGGCGGAGACGATCATAGAGAGGATGGGATTTTTCATTTAATGCTGCACCGTTATTGGTTGAGATGGAGCCGTCGGCCGATTGGATGGTCAATCTTTGCGAAAGTTCGAGGTTCACAAGAAGAGTTGAATGCTGATATGCGACGAGTAAATGGAGAGAAAGTGAGGGGGATGAAATGAGACTACGGGTGTGAATGCACCTGAGAGGAGTTGAAGTAACGTCGATGTAACTGTATCAGTGTTTGGCAAAGCTTCTCGTGAAGATCGGAGACTCTTGCCGGACAGAGCAGCTTGCGCAGTATATGGGCTGGCTTCGCTTCTCCATCCTCCCATAGATCATGTGACAGCCCAAAATTCTTTGCTGTGAAGTGTTGAACTGCAGGTTGCAGGGCTAAAACACTTGAAGGCAGAGCTTTTGAGAATGCGTGAATGGACGACGGTTGATTCACAAACAAATACCTACAAACATATATATTATATTATACATGTATAGGTCGTGCCCGTTGACCTGATCAACCCTGCTCTGTCATGTTTAACTAGTTCTAAGGACATAAATCATGAAAAAGTGTGTACGCAAACGAACTAATCGGGAGGCAAACTACACGGGAATGGAACTGACACAATTGCATGTGCCTTTTGATTAGCGTGTTGGTGTTGTGGGAAGTGACATTCCTAACCCTGCCGTTTTCCAGCATTTGAGTGACAGAGGAATTTCTACTTTCAAGACAACGTATTTCACTCTTTGGAGCATGACAGCGCGATGACGTTTGGTACGCCGTACACACCTCTGAAACATCAACGACATGGTAAAGTCTCTTCCCCTCGTGCATGACCATGCCCACGCTAAATAGTCACATCCATAAAATGAAAAATAAAGAGTGGAAACTATATTATTCCCTATGCTTAGATTTCCGTTGCAATCTACCTTGTAACTAACACTACGCCTGGGCCTTTCCTGCAGCATCTGGACCCAACAAGTAAAGCAAAAACATAATAACCCTAGTATAACACTGATGATAACATAAAAGTCTATGTATATCGCCACTTGTTGCATCTGGAGCACGATAGGCAGCGATTTACAGCAAACAGCTTTTGAAAATGACAAGGCCGCGGAAAGTCTTATTCTCCGCGGTGTACGCACGAGAACGTAAAACTCGCAGAAAACGTTGAAAGTCCCGCTTTACAGACATCATCAGTGAAATCTGACGTGAACTGATGCAAAGTACGCTCCAATCTGTCAGTCACTCTGACGAAGATATGGGGACATGCGAAGAGAAGCTTCCTGACGCGAACATTCTGAACTTCCATACTCGGATCTCGTTACCTTGCATGTCTACAGCGTACAAAAAATACAATGCACCGTACATAATTAAAAGCTGCGCAATACCACCAGAGTTACAAAGTCGATACTTTCTAGGATGCGCAAGGTACAGTACGAATTGCGCGTTACAGGCTTACCGAGGATCTCACACATGCACAAGATTCACACGGCGTTTCCAGTTGCATCGATATTTCTATATATGGCTCAACGCAGCTCGAGATTTCGTATAGCAATTCAAGGTAGCCGAGGAATATACTCCAGTTTGTGAACCTGAGCTTGGCAGCAAACATGAAACCCATACGCTGCCAAGTGAAGTTCGTGTGTCAGAAAGAAATTTCTCTGAATTATAAAGAGTCTGGTGAATTTAGTTGAAAGTGCTTCCTGCAAATTTCTCGGCAAGCTAGGCGTTGACACAGGCACCCAAGCATTTCGGGGTTGGTTAGCGCAATTTAGCTAGATAAACGCGATCAAAAAGCCGGGAAATTCAACTGCAGACTACTCTGTCATAGTGTCCGAGATCCATTCGAATGGTACACAGCACGGAGAACAAGGGCAGCATTTACGTGGTCCCCAGAATCCAGTGTATTTAACTGGTGCAGGAATACTTTCCACAGTGAAAAAGAGAAAAAAAAGGTGACTGTGTTCCGATGCGTTTTCTGATGGCAACGCAAACCACGTTATCACATTTTGTTGCTCAGTGGCATGTGCGGAGCTGTATATTCTGAGTATGTCAATGTTGTCATGCTTGTCGTTCGTCTGGAGCTGGTTCATACGCTTCCATCTTGACTCAACATCACACCGACGAGGAGGCGGTTTTATTCCATTTCGTGTGGGAAAGTAAGTCGTGCCAGTTGGTCAGTTTATCAAGTACCGTGCAGAGTGTGCGTGCATCATTAGGACCATGTCACAACTAGGATTTTCGAGATTCACGCAAAAGGAGAAGATCTCTACCTCTGATTGGTGGTAATGGTTACATCTTTCAGCATTACTGGTGTGCACTTCCCAGAATGATAGGGCATGGCTTCCACCCAAGGAACATATGTCCCCTTGCGATCAATCAGTAGGAACTTACAGTTGAGTGAACTGACCTGTGCTTGCTGGTCTGATACCAGCAATCACTGTTGCAAGTTCAGGGAGGCAGGTTACCCACACAAGACACCACAGTGAGAACTCAGTGGGAAGAGTTCATTATTTCAGATGCTGGAAAGCCCAGGAAACTCTTGGTGAAGAGCCTTGTGATTGCTTACGCAGTAGAACCGTGCACAGGGGAGGTCTTGTACAAAATTGTCAGATTGGTGAGAATGAGAGCAGCACCCATAGAAGGTTATCGAACACGTGTATGTGATTGTAAAGGATGCGGATGCGCCACTCAATGATTAGGTGATACATTAGTTCAGGCTTTTGGTTTTTAGGGCGTATCTTAGATCGTATTTGGTGCTGGTATGTGTGAGGCTTTTTGTTGCACCTGACATCCTTGTAGTTTTGATCTTGGTTTCATGATACCGTCGTGTCCAAGCAAACATGTAAGGCCCTCACTTGTTAAAGAAACTGTGCACAAATCAGAAATAGACTAGAATAGAAATACACTGTTTGGCATGCTGGAACCTGCTCACTGGTGTAGGATACTCACACAGTGTCTTTTGAACTGGTTTACATAAAACTATGCTGGGCCAATGTGTCCTTGGGAGAGAGCCTGAGCCTAACTTGTGAATTGAACCACGAACCACCAGTACAACCTGACTGCTCGGATTGTAGTAAGCTATAGCTTGTCCAGCAAGTCAACTGTGGCAGGTTTCGTGAGCCTTGAGCTGCAGGGTAGAGTGTTGAAGAGCATCAGGCTCCTTTAGTGAAGAGACTTTGATAGATAGGTGCATCCTGTAGGGTACAAGTACAGCTTGTGGTCGCTGCAGGTGCCTACAGTGTGTGGGCCTGACAGCCACCCACCATTGCAACGGCCCTAGCAACCACTGTAGATGTGGCTGGCTATGCAGATCAGTGTGCAGTTCGGTGACACAGATAACCTCAAGGAGTTTAAATGGTAACGTAGCTTGCGTTCCAACCATGCAGTGAACTGCGATACACAATTTGAATTCGCAGATCAATCCCCTCCCTCGAGCACATGCTCTGTACCTGGAATTACTGGGCATGTAAGAGACACAAAGACTAGTTCATGAGTCGAATTTTTGCTCTAGTTATCACCTAGTTGGCATGTTTTAATCAGGAATCTGTAAATTGTCTCAGCTTTTTAGTCACAATGTGTGGACAACGGCAGGAAAGACACTCTGAAACACCCTACATGAGAATACTGGGGACTGTGATAGTTGGATGAATGGACAAGACGTTATCTATCTCACATGCACGTTGTTCGTATTCATTTCCACACTACCTCAAATGATGATTTTTTGATGAAGAGCGGCTTAATGGTGACTTACCTACATTGTAGATCACGAACACCAAAATTTAGCAACATGGTTTAGGTACCAGTGAAGTTTGGGTGGCATATATGCAGTTTCAAAAGAAGATGCGAATTACCCAGCACTGATATTTTATGTAGTCGCAATGCATAAGCGAAACAGATGCAACATGCCAATTGCGAGCAAACGCGATACATACGAAGATAAAGCAAATACAAATTACCTTTGTATTTGTAAGTTTGAATGAAAATGTGTGAATAATCTCGGAACGGTACTCATCAGGCACTATTCTCTCAACCTAATACATTTGTGAGCACAACCAGGTTACAAGACAGACAAATACTCCACACATAGTACAATTTGAGACAGTATAATCAAAGATATTGTTGTACACAGCCTAATGCTGTGGATGATCGCATCGAATAGACATACTCTCTGAGGAGGTACAGCTTGACACCGATCACCATGCGCAAACCCCAAGCTCTTAAAAATAATCCCAGCCATACAACTCCCACAATCTCCCAGCCAGCGCGCTGAAAGCCATGATTGGCACTCCGAGACACCGGGCAAATAATGCCACACGAAGATACCAAGTCCCGCCCCAAATGAATCTCATGCAGGTGCTGGCTTGGAGCCTCGATATGAGCATCATTCACAATGCTGACAGATGCTGTCTGCACAGTATTGGGGATGGCCTCAACGCGGACGAGTACCTACTTGTGAGTAACCTTCGTAACCTTGCCGAGCATAACAGCAGTGTTTCCATCAAGGAAGGCAATGCGACTTAGACCCTCGCAATTCTTGAAAGAGTCGACCACCAAGGGCTGAGCAGGCTTGAACACAAGCTGCGCCATCTCATTGGACTTCAGAGAGTGTGGTTCCTCAAGCTTCTTACCACCAGTTTCCTTGCCAACCTAAAAAACGCACTGAAGTTAGTCTCAAGCAGGTTTGCCAGCACTCCACTCCTTCCACAACAACCGCAGACAGTAGCACACCTTCCAGTCAATCTTCATGACACGGCAAGCAGAGCGTCCACATCGAACGAAGCCAATTGGAGAGTAACCACACTTCAGCTCACCAGGAATATCAAGTGTCTGAATCTGAGCAGTAAAGTCCTCAACGTGTTTGAGAGAAGCATCACTCTTCATGATCATGACGTCTCCAGCACGGGGCATGTTACCCTTGTCAAGACCCTTAATGTTCATACCAACATTGTCACCAGGGCCAGCACTGTCCACGCGCTTGTGGTGCATTTCCACAGTGAAAACCTGCACGTTGGAAAACGTACTTTACAACAATTTAAGCCTTCGGTGGCTGTTTGACCACACAGCCTGGAGTGATGAAAGTAATTTTCCAAGGAAGCCCATTCAAAGCCTCACCTTGCCTTCGCACTTGTTGGCAGCAGTGTGGGTGGGCATGAAGCGAACTTCATCGTTGGGCTTGACCTGTCCCTGCTCAACTCGTCCAGCAAGCACATCACCAACACCCTTAATCTTGTAGATACCAGAAATAGGTACACGAAGAGGCTTAGCTGTGTCACGAGCAGGAAGCTCAACAACCTGCACATTTGCTTTAGATCAGGTGTATCTTCTTGTAGTTTGATTCGATTTCTCCAGTTTCCCGTGTGTAGATACGTACGCTGTTCAGGTAGTCTAACAAAGTGTCAACTTGGGACTCCTTTCCTGCAAGAGACTTGATCTTCTGGCCCTTCCACCAGCCCATGTTCTCAGACTTCTTGATCAAGTTATCACCCATCCACCCGGAGATGGGCAAGAAAGGAACTGAAGCCTCAATGAAATCCTTCTTCCATCCTACCTTTGCCAACATATGCTTCATTTCGTTCTTAATCTCCTCGTAACGAGCTTCTTTGTAACCAGCAGTATCGGAGTCCATCTTGTTGACACCAACGCACAACTGACGGACACCCAACAAGTTGAGCAAGCGAGCGTGCTGACGTGTCTGACCCTGAAAGATTATCATTTGCGTAAATTGACGGACTCAGCACTGCTTAGACGACACTCAAGCCATATTTTTATGAGTAAGTGTCTTACCTGGACCTCGTTAGACTTGTGGTCTCCCTTCTGGATAGCAGTTGTGAAGTTACCATCGGCGGGAACCATGAGCAAGCACACGTCAGCCTGAGCGGCGCCAGAAATCATATTCTTAATGAAATCACGATGTCCCGGCGCGTCAATAATAGTGTAATGCCAGTTGTCGGTGAAAAACTCCTTTGTGGTACAGGAGATGGTGACACCACGCTCGCGCTCTTCCTTCTGACGGTCCATGTAGAAAGCGAATGCGAAGGACTGTTTGCCCAAGTTTGCTGCTTCTTCCTTCAGCTTTTCCAATTCACGGGGTGGAATACCGCCCAATTCGAAAAGAAGGCGGCCTGTGGTGGTGGATTTACCGGAATCGACATGTCCGCAAATGACGATGGAAAGATGCTGCAAAAACAATTCGTCGTGAGGGTGCTAATCCCCAGAGGAGAAAGTTGATGAAACTTTGTCTGTTCGTGCGTGAGATCGAAAGCTAGGTATCAACTTTTCGATGCCGGAAGTACGGTGTGTCACACGAAACAATAACCCTTGTGATATACTCGCAGCACTTCAGCCTGGATCAAGTAGAGAAAGAAACTAACTATTAAGTCACTTGACGACCCCCGACAGGGTGGGAGAGATATCCGATACGTTTTCCATTACCCCCACAAGGCACTGCACCACTGCTGTACCTTTCAGGCAACTAAATTGAACAAGCAGTCGAGTTAGAATTTGTCTCCAAACATCTTCACTATTCGACGCTGTACCGCTTGCAGCTTTGCCAGCCGCCTGCCACGAAGGCAGTAGGTCAACCACTTCCACAGGAACAGCCTTTTCATACCCCCATCACCGCCACCACAAACCCACTAAGTACTATCTGAGAAAGAGATCTATGGCGACAATGAAATCCCGGTGCAGAACATTGTCAATAGTGGCGTGTTTTGATGACGAAACCGTGAAGAATTGCGGTTGACCGACACCCAAGCGCGCGAGCATTGTCGCAAAGCAAATTGAAGCCTAAAACAAGCACTGTGTACGAGGAAAGAAGAACCTGTGAGACTAAACCTGCAAAAAGATGGTTACGAAAGCACAGAAACAAAGCACGGGGCAAAAAAGCGACTTGAAGCGTCATCTACACTGAAGTAAGACACCTCAAAACAGTCGAACACCAGTCAGTGGGTGACACCACTGCAGTCAGGGGAACACACAGGCTTGCCGTCAGTCATCGTGTCGTAGTGGAGCAGCTAAAATAGAAGAACAGCTTGCCAATGCGTGGTGCAGTCACAGTAAGCGGAGATTTGTAACGCAATCAATTAAATAAATCTATTCTATTCCCCCGCACAACAAAGCAGTCCATGTGATGCCTACGACAACGCTTCCATCTGTTTCTAGACCTCCGCACTACCCCCGTTATGAAGAAAATTTCTGACGTCATCTCGCGCGGAGAAACTCTGCATGAGGCAGGTTTCGCATGCACATTAACCCGACGTGTCAACAGGGAAAACTGGGTCGCGATCATGTCCCTGAACCCTGTGGCCTAACTGTCTTGAAGAGACTCAACATGTGTGTGATTAGCACAGAAGAGTACAGTTCCCCATGCGTCTCAAGCGACTCAAAAGATCCAACGGTATGTACACCAAGGCGAATCAGAGGTACGCGCGAAACGAACAGCAACAGACCATTGTTTCGCTCGGAGGCTCTGGCAATTTAAATGAAGTAAATTGGACCAAGCAGGTGTGTTTCACATCAAACATGCCAATCTGCCATTTTCCGAGTTTCCATTGAGTTTCCATTGTGCACAAGCACGATCAAGATGAGCAAACAAGCATCAGAATTTTAAAGCGTCATCAGCGAACGCGAAAAGGAGCCGACGTGTCAAAGTACTCGGATAGCAGCGCACGCTCGTACCCGTTTTCGACTTTGAATGTTATTGTGCATCACATGGAGACTATCATCCGAGACCTTTTCAGTGGTTCCTGAATTGGCTTGACGTGTTTCTAGCAAAAAATTAAGTCATGCCTGAACACCTTTGCCGAACATCCTGGGTTGCTGTTCGCTGAGCAGAACTCTAATCAAGCACTCCATCTTGATGTTGTGCAACCGTTTCAGGGGAGACGATACTTGAGCCACATGAAAAAAAATGCGAAGTTCGTTTGTGCTGACGTCTTGCGCTGACGTCTTGTTTGCCGTGCATAATCGAACCGAACGAAAAGCCGTTGAGTTGCATATACATGCCGCAATCAGGAATCCTACAACCTGGAAAAACGAAGTACAGTTCGGAAAGTAGAATAAAATTTTCTTGTACATGTTGGTGTTGAGCACTAGCTGCTTACTGAAAGGAGCTAGCCGAATGGCGCACTCGCCCACCCAATACCTTGCGAAAACGTTACTTGTGCCGCAGGTCTTCGCAAAGACACCACACTGTATTGGCAGTCGATAATCAGTTTCTGAAGTTACAAGTATTATCGAAACGAGAGTGGGCGCGGACTGAACAGTTTTGGTCGGTATGGTTGAGGGATCAGGCGCATGTGACTTTGTTGGCGATAACGACTTTCTGCATCAGCATGCTCGATTGCAAAAAGTGCAAAGCTGCGATTTCAGTCGGAACACTAGCTTTTCCTCTTGTTTTTAAGCAATCATCACGTGCTCAGATGCACAGAGAGGGAACAGGAGAAGGCAGTACACCAATCCCTTAAGTTTGTCTCGATACAACACTTAGACTATCACGTTTGATGCAATCTAAGCAAAACATCTCGCAAAATATAGATAAGTTTGAGTTTCTACAGCTGAAACGTTGGTAAATTCTACAGGGGATGTGACTCAAGGTGTTTCGAGAGCAGATGACATGCTCAGATCGCGCAGTCGTCGACAATACCACTCAAGTAATCTGAGCAAGGGATCCTTGTGGTGCGTGATACTCTCGAATCTCGCCAGGCAATGCGTGAGCTTCAGCACGCTTCAGAGTAGCAGATACGAGTGATTTCCCATGCTTAAAAACGTGATTTAGCCCACGCATGTCGCGAACATGTTGAGCAGTTGACTCTGTTAAACTGCTACTCTCGGAGGTTCAAACTGGCAGGAAACTTTCCTTTGCGTGTCAAAACACAAACGTCAATTCACGGAGTCTTATTCATCTGTTCGACAACTGGCAAAATATAGATAAAAACGACAGAGATTAGCTGTTCCAAGTGCTGTAAATTTTGACACTTTACGCCCTATTGTACAGCTCCCTGAGATTCAAGAACAATAATGGTCATTGCCAGACGGTAGCTTTGCATGTGTTTTGCTTGTGCAGGGCTGTCTAGGACTGCCTCAAGACACCTCAGCGGCACAGTCAAGTCATTCTGACCTGTATGATTTCAATGCCTGGAATTAGATCAAAATTCTTCTCAGCCAAGCACAACACCTGGTGGAAATGGAGGTAGAAATGAAGGTTGATGATGCTGCCTTGTATGAGTGCTTCAGCCACTATCTTCAGCCACCCTTGATTGCCATTGTACCTTATGGCCCCTTATAGTAGACGAGTTTCGACTGGTCCAAAAACATGACAAGGAGCACCAAAAGCAACAACAGAGTGAGAATCGGATGTCTAATGGTCAAATTTAGGATGTCACAACATGGTTGTTGAAGCAAGCGCAATGGTTGTAACCTGCGACCGTAATAGTGAGGCAGAGATTATTGACTATGATATTGATGCGCAGATTGTTTAAAGTATTTGTTAATTGTTGATCTGGCTATCGTGTCGAGAATCGTGCTTTCACTTCTGGAAAGTTCTAGATCAGGTTATCGATGAGATGATGCTCTATCAAACTGAGCACCTGCCAAGGCTTTCAACCCAAGTTGTAAGTGGTCGCGCAGTTTCAACTGACGTGCTTCACAGTCTAACTGCACAGCTATTGCAAAAGAAGCCTATGCACTGGATGCTTTGCCATCGTTGATGGGCCCTGCTGTCAAATATGCACTGGTTGTCAGTCTCTTCTACCAAGCTCTCACTTAACCAATCATCACCAAGACTTTTGGATCCCAGGAGAGGTGAGCCGGGTGAATAGCTTCCTGCAGCTCTTCCTCGGTGTTTTTAGGCACCGTGAGCTGTAATCAGACACACAAGATTTACAACAGATATTGATTAATACTCACTTTGTGACCGAATTAGTCTGCCCCCCATCATGGCGTTGATGTGGGGCCCAATTAATAGAGGCCCTTATGTGAAAATGTTTTGGAGCTCTTGGCACCCGCTATGTCCAAATGAGTTAACGAGCCTGACAGTGGACAACAGTGATTTGAAAGAACATTGAGCGCTGCATGACTTGCTGTGTGAAGCAAGTGCTGATGTGACAATACCAAAGGGTGTAGTGCAAGGATAGTGGCCATGATCAGCAGAACATGCCCATAACGCTTGTACAGTTCACCCATACAGCTGAAGTATAAGTATTTCAGTGACAGTGCTTGAGGGTCCGACGCTAGCAACATATTCTAGGTTCAGATGTTGTGATTGAGTTTGTGGAGGCGGAATCTGTTGAGCATTTCGAGCTGAGCCAAACACAATCTCATATAAACACCATACAGTGACATTGAGGCCGGCTCCTTTTGAAGCCATTACAGTGAGTGCTCAAGTATGAACGGGGTGTCTTGACGGCCACGTGATGGCCTCAAATCACAACAATAATAAATTGAGCTAGGCGACAAGTTAGCAACTGTTGGTGTATCAAGTCAGCAGCGTGTTCATACAATCCCCAAGAAGATTCTAAAAGTGAAAGGGCTAGTTGTGGACTGCAGCACCAAGTGAGAGCACAGTGCTTGAGGTATAACAGCTTTAACATGCTTCGAGAAGTAAAGGCTAAGGAATGGTAGGATTGACACAGTGCTGATCCTATCCCATGCAAAGAAGGAGTACGCTATTCATTGTTCACTAGAGCAGTGCATTGTAAAAAAGCCATAAAAGTTGCTCAATTGGGGCTTTGACACATGACAAATTTCGGGCTTCCTGTTGTAAGTTCTTCTTGCTTGTTTGAAGGCTTAAATCTCGTAGAACATGGCCTGTATTCCGTCAGGGATAGCCCTTAGAAGTGCAGTGAAGCACTCGTCAGTCAATGACACTTAACACAGCCATCTCAACAATCCATCTCGCATGAACAGCCTTGCCCATTGTAATTTGACATACGGGAGTGAGAGATGGGCAAGTAGTGGAACGGAAACAGGCCGCATTTGCTAAGTTCTAAGGCCTGAAGTTTTAATGAGAGGAAGCATGCAATTTTTACAGAGGTGCTGGGTGATAGAGTAGCACTACGATACCATGCCTTGACACTACAACTATGTCTGCATCAATGTGGATTTACAATGACTGCATGGCTCTGTTACGCTTTTCACAAAAAATACTGCAGTGTATCCTGCTCTAAGATGCCTCATTTGTGTACTGTGAAGTATTGCGCGTGACTTACTGTTCTAATGCTCCCAGGCTCCAGCATTGTGGCGATGATGTCTGCAGCGTGATGGAAAAGCGCCAAACCCCTTTCATTTAATTGCCTGAAGGACTCACGTTGTCCGTTCTACAGTGTACTCTTAAGTGACCTACCTCACACTCTCAACCCAGAGTCTTCAGAACACTACTTCTACGGATGAATTCGAGATGGTGCGTGCGCTTGTTTCTGAGAGATCAATCCTGCCCAATCTTGTATGGCTGTAAGATTGCCCATCTATCTACTTTAGGTTTCAGCTCAGCGTTCTCGGATATATACTCTTTCGTACAGTACCTTGATGGTGACGCCCACTTCCAAGTGACAGTCTTGCTAAGAAGCGTCTAGTTCTGTTTAAGAATCATTAAGTATCATTAGCCTGCAGTGCCCCTCCCTGTATCTATTTTCGCAGGGTTTAAATAGATTCCGGAACCCTTTAAGCCAGGCCTCCTTCACGCTAAAAGAAATTATTTACGAAAGGTTTATCCTGGCCTAAATCTCATATGCAGAAGTCGTACTATGAGTAGCGTTGAACTAGCCCGTGCACACAAATGCGCTATTTCTATTCAGGGAATATATCTAAAACATGTAAAGTTTGCCTCATCTGTATATGAGCTCAGATCCACCTATAGGCTGGTATTTCATTGTTGAACATGTAGCTCGGAGCTAGCTGAATGAAAGGCGTGTGAACACGTTTGCAGATTCTGCCGCTGGATTTGCGCGCACTTTGTTTAGATGTGAATCGATTTAGGACTTTAGTGCCCCCTTGTTGGCTAGGTTCGAATACGTGGGCGATGGCTATATAATTCGATTTCTCACGTGAAAGTCAGCAATGTGAACGGAAATGACACTCATGCCCTATGTATGCACAAGTGCTACGTGATCGCATAGTTGACACTTGCTGATTGTCCCTTGAGAATTATTGTTCTTTGCTGTATGCCTAGACGAGCTCAGCCACTTGCTTTCACCACGGGGCGCGACCACCACTGGAGTCCGTAACGAACGAGATAAAATCGCCGAATACAATTATTTTTCAGTATATTAAAACAATATGTGGTGCTCTGCAACATAATGCATGTTACTGAAACAAAACCTTCGTAGCTATCCTGTTCATAACACCTGAGGGCCCGCCACTTGTCCGGGCGCAATACTGGGCGCACCCAACGTGCTTGCTTGTCCTAGAATCTTCATAAGCCCTACTGATTCCATTTATTTTCGTACTAGCGTCCCCATGTAAACAAGTACAGCCTCATCACTTACTCTGATACTCACAGGTTTCAGTCATGCTCAAAATATGACCTGCCAGCGTCGGCCTCACCTGAGGAAGGCTATTTAAATGTTATTCGCTAATAGCAGCGTGGTCGCCGCAAGCAAGGGACTGTTGCGATGCCGGTATCGAATGCTCGTGATACTGTCCCATACTGGGTATGCTCTCGCTTGTCGAACGCGGGCTTCTCGTCGCTGATGTAACTTAAAGCACCAGGTTGCGCGGCTTACTGTACGGAAATTGCCCAGGTGGCTGCCTACAAAACCAGTCGAGTGCAACTTTGGACGCAAGCGCTGCGAGCACACGATATCACAACAAATGATGCGGCCAACCTCAGCAACAAGGGGCTATTATCAAAGGGGGGATTCAGTGTCCCAAGTGCAATATGAGATACACCTCAGTACTTACTGGTTAGACGTGCAGTTTCCCATCCCTGTATTGGAGATAATATTGAAGGTATACCAAAACATAATGATAGATCTGTTACCAGAACTATGCTTCCGCTCAACTTCCGCACATAATTATGCACAGGAGCCTTCTTGCTTTGAAGGGGGAAGTCGAGCGCGGGGTAATGGAAGTACCTTGTAACATGTTCAATGGGCTTTCTTGGCCTCACGTGCCAGCCAACTGTACGGCAGTCCATGCCGATTCAGCCGAGAGCGCGGTCGCCACTTTTTTCCCTTGAATAACAGCTAAATTTTGCCGTGATGTCTCTTGGTAGCTGAGCAGCGTTGAAACGATCAGTTTCAGTGGGCGGCGCCAACTACAAGGCGATTCAGGATTTGGAATTTTAAAAGTACGTAACGCGTCCAACTTGCCAAAAAACGCACCATTTAGACTCTGTGCAGGACTAAACAAAATCACTTCAAGGTGTGCCGTCGCCTAGTGGCAGCTAGCTGCAGTGACTTTGCAGAACTGTTAACTGAGGCTGCACGCATGTCTTGCGGCTCAGGTTATTCGTGACAAGCCACGCCCCACGGTAAACTTTGCCGCAACCTGCTCGGGGTACACGGCAACAACAAAATGTTGATTTCTGGAGACTCGCAACTTCATATTCGTTGTATGTTTTGGAAGCCTCTGAAGCGAAGCGCATCCGCTCATTGCAGCGAGCTGTTTTCCGCAAGCTGTATATAATTCGAATGGATCAATAACAATGCTCCGTCTGCAAAGAGCAAACAATATCCAAGCCTCGATTGAATTGGACTTCGTAAGATTCATTTTCGTTTGAGTATGAGTTCAACTACTGCAGTTAGCGAATGGCAGTTGTTAACACACTGGATG